>JAJJWW010014295.1:0-146167 GCA_023531295.1 Papaver armeniacum | reverse complement strand
GATCTCCTAATGGCTCAGGCACGAGAGATGTGTTCATGAGCTGTAGTTGCAGGAAATCCCACAATACACCCCTCACTATATCTTGATAATAATTTCTAGATCTAAACTTATTAATCATCTAAATTTCAAATATAAGTGCTAGAAATTTAAATAGACACATAAGATTTTTTACGTGGTTCGATCAATGTGATCTACATCCACGATTCTTCACTATGATTGTTGAGGTTACATTTGAATTACATTGAGAATCTCCATTAATGGATATTTTCTAGAGTTCTAGATCTAATTATTTGGGGAAGAAGATGATAAAGAAAATAAATCTATCTCCAAAAATATCTCTCTCCAAAATATTTCTCTCTCTAAAATTGTCCTCCTTCTCTCTCCTTATCTCCTCTTTACATATAGATATTACATAGTGGATGACTCACATACGGCTCAAATTCTCGCAGCCCTTTAATAATTTCGCAGCTCTCTCGCTACCTTCTCGCGAGACATTCTCGCGAGCCCTTGCTACATTCTCGCGAGTTATGGGAAATAATGAATCTCGCAAGCTCTTCTCGCGAGTTAATGAAATAATTGAGATCTCGCACGCTAAGAAAATATGTTGTGCGATATTTGAATCCTACATCTTGCCTCTTTTTTCCTTGAATATTGCTTGAAGAGCGATCTTTAAGGAAAAATCTGTTGTTAATAGTAATCCTCGATCTTTGTCGATGAAGGAACGAGCGAAAGAATCTTTGGACTTGAAAATGCGTGCCTCTCTATTCTTTTGCGAAGTTCAGAAGCTTCTTGAAATAAATAAGTATCATCTCTTGAAGTATGCGAAGTATGAAGTATCTTTGAAGAAGTATAAGAAATATCCGTCCTTGATTGCGAATAAGAAGTATTGCGAACTAATCATGCGAAATTAGAAGTATGAAGTATAAGAAGTATTAATCCTCAAATATAAGAAGTATTTATCCTTGAATAAGAGTAGTAAGTATTTCCTATATTCATGCGAAATTATTACTCCATTTTTGGTGAAGATTCTTGCTACTCACTAGTGAATATCCACTTTGGAAATGATTCTTCTTTGAGAAGATGAAAAACATAAAATGTTTCCTTGGTTATCCATAGTTGCCTCACATTCTTCATCTTGAAGGTAGAATTGTTGAAAAAGTGTTGAATGAGTGAGTTATTTCTTCATTCTTATCTTGCCTCTATCTCATGTGTTGTGCTCATGCAATAGTATAATCTCTTCATTGCTTTTACGTTGAATTTTATCATTGCGACAAGATCGCGGGCGTCTTTACATTTTCACGTAATAACCCATTGATCATGCCTTATCATCTTTGGTGGTCTTCTAAGTTTGACCTTCCTAATTAAGGCCTTACTGCCACCCGTTATTGCGACAAGATCGGGGGCGTCTTTACACTTGCATGTAAAAACCCATTGATCTTGTCTTATCATTTCTTTAGTATTATTGCCTCTGCGAGATATTTTATTTGCGACAATATGACGAGGTCTAAATATCCTTGTGAACATACAGCCCCATGACATTAAAATGTCTTGCGGCGAAATCGCAGACGTCCGTACACTACCGTGTAAAGACCCATTGATCTCGTCTTACCACCACAACGTTAGTATTATTGCCTCTGCGGGATCATTGCACAAATATGACAAGCCTAAGTTTCCTTGCGAAAAATGGGGCCTCATGACATTTCGTCTTTGGCACTTATCAGCTCCCTAATGGAGGGTGCCGCCTTATCATCTCCACTCGGTTGCCCCTTCAAGGCGTACATCGGCCATACAAGGCTAGCTCCTCCCATCCGGTCTTAACAACAACTGTTGTTTTCGGGACCCTCTTATCCCTTATACCTATAGGTTTTATGGTTACAAGGCTGCACCTAAGTGGAGTTTTCTTCGGGCAGTGCGGCTTTTGCCAAGACTTGTCAAGAGTGGTAAGGAAGTTCCATGCTCCCCACTCTTGACTCAACCGTGTACCTCGGCGCCTTGATCATGCCGACTCCTTGGAAGAGACCCTCGGTCGCCCAACCGGTATAACCTACATATATAGTTGGGAATCCAAGGTACCTCTTCGGATAGGCTTTCATGGGCCCCAAATCTTCATGACCCGAGTTCCGGGCGGTGTAACCTTTTCCACTCGAGCCATGTTAAGAGATACCCCCTTATATGACGCACTTTAGGTCTTTTACATTTGCCTCTTACAAAATGTCATTCGCGAACTAGGGTGTACGCCATAAAGGTTCATCCCATTCGTATAAACCATTGGTTTTGATTGTTTTTTCTCCCTGTCTTTGCGAAATTTTACATTTCTTTATTCTTTCATTTCTATCAATTCTTTTAATCATTCTTTGCGAAATAATCATTCTTTTCTTCCTTCTTTGAAATAATCATCAGTTCTCTTCTTTTTCAAAATAATTAAAGATCTTTTGAAATAATGAAATACCAAATTCATGCCTCTGACCAACTAATTTCACTAGAAGCTCTCAGAACCGTACAACTTCGTGCAAACTTAAGCCTTGATATTTTGTTTATTGTTGGGTGAACTTTAACGGTCTTGGACCAATTGGGCTTCTTTGGTTACCTTACTTTGCTGGATGTTTGGATGGACATCGCATGGCGAACATCTTAAACGAACATCTGCAAAGGAATGTTTTGGATGTAAACATTTGCGAGGAAAACCAAAAAAATTTGTGCGACCATGCAGAATCGAACCCGCGACCTTCTTCTTGGATTTTATTGTCCAGACCAAATGTATGCGGCTTCAACTTGTGAAAGAATGGTGAGATTCGCATAAGTTATTCCTTTCTTGTCGTTATTTCCATTTTAAGCATCAAGTTTGTCTTCGTCTTCTTATCTTTTTCTGGATTTTTATTCATCACTTGCATCTTGATCTTTGTTATTGTAGTTTCTTGAGTTTGTTAAAACGCTCGATGTTATCTTTGTTCTTTAATTTCTTTTGTAGTTGACCTTGTATTTATCTATGCGAAACTATTTGTCGTCTGCGAGATGCAGTTTCCTCACTTGTCTAACCATATGTTGGTTGCTTCTCATCTCTTATCTCCCTTTCATTCTTTTTATATTAGCCCTGCTTGTGATTTGCCATTGATGATGTTGTTAAGAGTCTGTGTCCTACGTTAGATATGATTTTCTTCGATGTTATTTCATCAATTTTGTCTCTTCGATCATACTCTCTCGCTGCTTTTCTTTATGAAATGGTTATTTCGTTGTGTTGACTTGCTGGTTTCATTGAGCTGTTGTGTTTCTTTATGATTTCGTAGCAAATATCTTCATGTGGTTGTTGCGAACTATTGCTGTCAAGTTGATATTGTTGGAGCTTTGATCATCCGTGATTTACTGGCTCCTGTCATTGACCTCCATTGGGTTTGTCTCTTTGCTAACGTTCCAGCTGGTTTATCTCTTTGCGAGATGCATTCATTACTGTCCCGTTTCATCTTTCGTTTGCAAGTTACATTTCTTGAGGCGATCATATGTACACAGGACTCATGTTTCAAGTTAGCAATTGATTGTGAAAGCTATTATTTTAAAGCGTGTTGATGTACTCATAAATTAAGCTACAATTCTAAAATTTAATATTTGAGTCTATGAGATCAAAGTTAAGAACATTCCCTTTTGATATGTTGTTCATTCACCGATCGGCAAGACTTCTTTGTTGATTATTTCTTATTTGACTGCGAACTTCTCTGTTCTTCCCTTCGCAAAACTATTAACCTATGAGATTATGGACGTTCTCGATCTTCTTTGTTTTTTGCTAGAATGGGCTGGTTGTGAAGTAAGGCTGTCAAGTTATCTGAACTTCTTTTGTCCTCGCCTTGAAATGGCTGGTTGGCTTAGTAGTAAGATGCACTACGGATCTTTGTTTGTAGTTGTATAGGAGGTTTTCATACTTCCTTGTTGACGATGGTAGAGACTTAAGAAATTTTCATGGAGGTTATATTGTTTTCCCTTTTTAGGTGTGATGCCGATCACTCTCTCTGAATAATGAGATTATATTATTTTCTTTTAAACGCTCCAAGTAGAGCTTATGCTCGTGACTAGGCTAGCAACTCTGCGAAGTTGATGACGAAGTTTCTTCGTTTCTCCAAAGTACTAAGTGAGCTACTTCCGCCGGTATCATACAAGTTTCTTCTTTCTGCTCATCCCCTCTGATTAAACTTCCTCTTTGCGAAGTAATTTACGCTAAATGCTTGGCATCATCTTCCTGATTCCTTTGCAAACTTCTTCCAAATACTTTGTTGAACTTCTTCTACTTCCTTACTTCATACAACGAATGATAAGATCCTTTCTTTGGTATCATCTACTTCTTCTTTTTTTTATTAATGGTGATATCTTCTTTCAAGCTAACTCGATTTCTGCATACTTTCTCTTCGCCAAGAGTTCTGAGCTAGTTTGATTAGTTGACCTAAACTCCGAGAATGTTATTCTGCACTTTGTACTAAATTGTATGCCTTAGTGAATGCCTTTCTTTGAATAAATGGATTTATTTCTTTGTGAGTCTTTAAAAATTTTGAAGTTCGTTTTGCTTGCGAAGGTTTGAAGATATTTGAATCCACGACATCATGCTCATTGTCTTTTCTAATGACCCATTGTGCTTTATTTCTCTTGTATTATTAAGTAAATTAGTTGGTGTATCTTTCGGATGCAGAAGATATCTCTACTACTTTATTCTTCATGTAATTGTCGAAGCAAACGTCATTTGGTGAATGATGGTATTCTTGATTTCCAGCCGCATCCGTGTCCCTTTTCTTGTCATCATGTTTTAACGTCTTTGCCCGTTCTTTTCATTTTCGCGTACTAGTCAAACTCATGTCCTCGTTGGAGTCTGTAACTCTTGGTGATAATTTTGTTTATTAACGAAATGAAATGGTCTCATTCTTTTTATTAGTGCATCGTGTTGCTTATTTTGCCCTCGCCTAAGTAATTTAAATAGTCAGTGATAAAGTGAGCTCTTAATTTCCTTACTTATTGGTGATCTCAAAATTGATCTTTGCGAGAACCTCTTTCTAAATATTCTCCTTATATATCCTTTCTTTTCCCTGAATTCCCCGCCTTACGATAACTTAGCTCCTGTGAAGATTTCTCCCAATCTGCTTTCGTGTTTACGTATCTTTCTTCTTTTATTTTTGTTAAGCGTGTGTTGTCGATGCTTGCTTGAAATTTCCACTTTTCTTCTCAATTTTTCCCTTAAAGTTTATAGATCCAATTGAATCCATCACCAACAATGGCCGATTTTTCTAAACTTTCTTGAACCAACAAGATTAGGTCCTGTTTCTAGCGCCAATATGTAGTTGCAGGAAATCCCACAATACACCCCTCACTATATCTTGATAGTAATTTCTAGATCTAAACTTATTAATCATCTAAATTTCAAATATAAGTGCTAGAAATTTAAATAGACACATAAGATTTTTTACGTGGTTCGATCAATGTGATCTACATCCACGATTCTTCACTATGATTGTTGAGGTTACATTTGAATTACATTGAGAATCTCCATTAATGGATATTTTCTAGAGTTCTAGATCTAATTATTTGGGGAAGAAGATGATAAAGAAAATAAATTTCTCTCCAAAAATATCTCTCTCCAAAATATTTCTCTCTCTAAAATTGTCCTCCCCTTCTCTCTCCTGCTCTCCTCTTTATATAGGATATTACATAGTGGATGACAGCTCACATACAGCTCAAATTCTCGCGAGCCCTTTAATAATTTCGCAGGCTCTCGCTACCTTCTCGCGAGACATTCTCGCGAGCCCTTTAATAATTTCGCAGGCTCTCGCTACCTTCTCGCGAGCCCTTGCTACATTCTCACGAGTTATGGGAAATAATGAATCTCGCAAGCTCTTCTCGCGAGTTAATGAAATAATTGAATCTCGCACGCTAAGAAAATATGTTGTGCGATATTTGAATCCTACATGAGCATTACTGGTTCTGTCATAAAAGGAAAATTGAGGAGAGGAGTATCCTCTCGGAAGAGGAACACTTTTCACATCAGGAGGATAAGGAGGCTGATGCTGGTGCAGGTCTACCGAGCTTTCCTTGCCTCGACGATGGAGAAGTCGTTCTAGATCCTCACGCGTGATGAAATTGGACGGCTGATTCTTTCCCTTGAGCGCTCAGGAGCAACACGAACTTCTTCATCTATGAATGCACGCCCGTCGAAGTGCTTGCGCTAAAAGTGTTTAAAGTACTCCTCATTGGTTCTATGGGCTGACGCGGCTCTTGTGGTAGTCGCTCCATTAACGTCTTGAGGAAAGTGAGTAACTCTTTCTGAGTTGTAGCCATGTCTGTCTGAGCCTTAGCGAGAACTTCTCGTCTTTCCATCAAATCAACAACGGTGATAGGGGTTAGCTTCCTCTGGCCCCTCGGTCTGCGGGCGTTATGCTCGAAGAAATATTGGTGGCGCGCCTGCTCACGGCTCTGGTGATCGGAGGTGTCACACCTAAGGGAGTGTCTCGTTGTTGTCCAGGTTGACATAATAGGCGAACCCTTTATAATGATTTAAAGATGAGTCAAGCCTCCTTTGTTGTTGTAGATGTACGAATTCTCGGAATTACTCCATGTTCTGGATCTACAAGTTTTTTTTGATGAAGTGGTAGCGGATATTCCTGACTTTAAATTGGTAGCAGTGGTGGAATAGAGATAGACCTTTTGTTTTGTGATTTCCGCAGGTGTCTCCTAGGACTCCAATGGCGTTGAGATTTGTTGTCGACTATCTACATCATCTTTGGAACAACATTCTACGCGAATATTCACTTTGTCTTTAAGGTGTGGACCCTTTGAGGCATTTCAAGCACCCCCATACTACACTTGTGGTGTTGCAGAAAAGGTAATTGCTCCATCCGGATCTCGAGAGAAGCTGTTGCGTTCTTCTAAGTAATAGTCGCGTCTTGTGTCTCCACGCGGCTTTCTGGTGCTCATCTATCCAAGGCATTTCCAGTAGCATTGCTTGAAAAAGCGTTTTTGTGAAGCTTCTTAGCGAATGGAACAAGAAATTGAAATTGGTTGTTGAACCTAAATTGAATTTAATGATTGAATTGAATCTAAGATCTACTCTTTTGAAATTGAAAACGAGGAATGAATATTGAGAAAACGATTTTGCAACCGAGAGATCAATCTCCCACTTGTGGTCGCCAATTGTTTGAGGTGAAAATCTGTTTACTGGTTGGTTTTTCGTAAATTTGGGCGTGTGCGGATGAGAAAGCGAATCTAAACCCTAAACAAATGCACCTTTGCATGGGAGTACCTTAGATTCGAGAGATCAATATGTACAATTCTGGCCTAAACCAAGAAATAGCTGTTCTAGATTTGCTTCGGTCACAAAGTGAAGGAGATGGGGTTGATCTTAGGGAGGGAAGCGAAGAAGGTGTTGAGATTGTGAAGGTGTTGGTTGTTTATGACTTTTATCAGAATGTTGAACTGGCTTGCATAATGTAAGCTATCAGTTCTGGGTGTTTCTGTATACGGTGTTAACAACAACTGGTTTCTCGTGTTGTTTGAAGATAGGTTGAAGAACCTATTTATACAAGTCATTTGAGCGCAATCTTCATCTCGTAAGAAGTGGAGGAAGTTGAGTGATGGAGTAGTGGGGTCGTGTAAGTGATTGTCACATGATCACGCCTTTGCCCACTTCCCTTATCATCGTTAACCGTCCATGCCTCCTAACACGGTCTCATAATGGGCGCGTTGCACGCTGCATGCTGTAAACCGCCATATCAATACCCCAGTTTGTGACATGTTTGATGTCTCGAATAGGTGGGTCAAGTCGTGGGACACTTGCGGAGAATAGCATGGTGCTATTAGGTGAAACAACTAAGTTATTTATGGAATGAAATATCGTGCATGTAATGCATTGTTTTTAACAAGAAACTAAAAACAATCGATGTGTATGAAGCATCGCTATTTTAAAGCCTGATGGAGTAAGTCGCGGATTACGTGTCTTAAAACGGCAACACGTCCAACCATCTTCGAGTGATCGTTTAGAGGTCGTATGGCCGGGCCACTATCTGGTCGATCACTCCCTGCGGAAGAGCGGCGGACGGTAATCATTAAGGCGCTTCAATGATTGCCTAATTTTTAATCCAAGCCGTCCGACCAAGCTGGCCAAGTTGGACGGACGAGATGATTTGCGGCACATATTTCTTTGTCGTTGATGGATTTTAGGGTTTTTAAGAGATGCGCAAACATCCCCCTTTGGCTTGATCGAATCCACACATGGGCGTTAATTTTGAGTGAGCCGATTGGGCGTGAATGAAGACGGCTCACTGACGTGCATGCTTTCCCCTCTCGGTCCTACAAATATTCGATCTTGGCCACTCAATTTGACCGGTAAAGATGAGTGGTCGTGATCTAGGGAGACGTAAACATGTTGCGCAAAGAGATTAAAGGTCGTGTGACATGCCACTTTGGGCGCGCGTTTTGGTACTGGGCCCTGTCTTGCATAGGCGTGGTCACACGCAAAGGTGGGCCCACGGTGAACACGTTGACATCCTTGGGACCTTGAGTCTACATCTACACCGTCCATTTAGGCTAGTAAAGATGAGTGGTCACGATCGATTTATGACATATGTGCATTGCCGCAGGCCCTAATTAGGGTTTTGAAATAGTCGCGCCCTCACGACTTTGTCCAAGCGGTTTGGCGCGCTAGGGACTCCTTTGGGGAGATCGATCATGTGGGGCCGACATTGGGCTGGCGGTGACACATGTGTACCTTCATGATGGTCCCAAATGCGATCTAAGCCATCCAAATAGGCTGGCTAAGTTGGATGATCGTGATCGATTTAAGACGTTAGTGGAATTCCGCGACCCTTGAAAGCATCACGCCCGCCATGTTTTGATCAATCGTTCACTTCTCCATGACCATGTCGTGAGCAAACCGGATCGGGTAAGGCGTATTGGACCCGCCAATGTGTGCGTTAGAGATTTCACGATCATTCATAATATGATCTGTCAACCAACAGGCGAGTTAAGTTGGACGGTCGTGATCATTTTAAGACTGCTTTGAGCAGTCTATGTTCGGCCGAATCTCTACAAAAGCAACACGGCCACCCTACTTAGGGTTGGCATTTAATGGTGCTAGGAGATGTTCGTCGATGTCCACCGCTAGGGTATAAGCGGGCCGCCGTTGGTTATCACGACAATCACCTATTTTTGTCGGGGTTTGGATAGGCTTGTTAATTTGTGCGCCAACTTGTGTGGCGCGATCGTTCCGAGATTGACATGGATGATCTAGATTTTCCTTAAGGAAATTAAACATGCTCGATCGAGCTTACCAAAAGCGCGTCGATACAAGATTCTCTTTGTTAGAGAGAAATGCAGCATGTGTGAGTGTTTTTATGCAGGTCTCAATACTGACACTTCGGGAGATTCATGCTACTCTGTTGCGAGCGAACATTTAATCGTCATGTCATGTCATGTCAATATTGAGAGTTCGCTGGGGAACATGGCATAGGAAAACACTAGGCAGATCATGCATTAGTGAATAATGCTGATAGAACTCACAGAATATTTGGGATTGCCGTTGCACGCACCATTCTGAGTGAATTTCATGAATTATATTGAATTGCTTCAAATAAAGCGAAGAGGTTTTCTGCACTCGTCACTTCTTAAACGACTCTTCCTTTTGCAGGGTAACAGCGCATTAAATGTTGGTTTTACAATTTTAGCCTTGAACTAAAATCCACCATCAACACCTGTATTTTCCAAAAAAAAAAATCCAGGGAAAATCGGTTAAGTTATCATTATCTTAATCTTGATTGACTAGAAAGTTGTGTATATTCTTAGCCTAGAAATTTCCCGATTGATGATGCTTCCACCTAAATTTGTCTTGTTCTTGTCTCTTTGAAGTTAATTATTGCTTGAATTTTTCTCCGACCTCTGGCTGAAAGTATTTGTTTAATTTTTCATGATCCCATTTATTTCCATCTGTTATCAGCTCTTGAACCATCTGTGGTGTCGGTTCTTGTAAATTGGTTGGTTGAGAGATTGTATCGACATTAGGAATCCATCAGTCTACCCATATTTTTGCAGAGGCTCCATTTTTAACGAGTGATCATTTGGGAAGTATTTAGCTTCTAATAATTGGGCCCAAAGTTGATCTTGTTCGGTTATTATTCCACCGGCTAAGTTAGTGAGGAGTGTTATTGCTTGGTCAAACTCACAAGTGTTTCTATCTCAAGCTTGGTGTCAAATTTAGTTGATCAAAACTATATCTTGATTTCTAGTCTACATTTGGTAAGTCTCGGATTAGGATAAAAGTGTTTAGTTGAGTACTAGACATCATTGTATTCAACCGTTTGAAGGCGAGGATCAACCGAAGCTTTTGGAAAACTTCGTCAACAAAAGGTAAGTGAAGACTGAACCACATATTACTCAAGTTTTCACCTTTTTATCTATGAGACAATGTTGCATGACTAAATTGGACTTTACGTGCATAACAAAAATTTCGAGTCAAGTTTATCTTGTTAATTATTCTCGAAATATGTTGACTAAGCTTAAAAAATTTTGTTCATACTTGATGAATTTTGTTAAGAACAATTTATTGTTTATGACCTAAATTATGATTCAAGATTATCATTTGAAAATAGCCTGGAACAGTGATATGTGTCATTGATGTTATTCGGGAACGTTTCAAATTGATTATTAGCGAGATATAAAACTTACTGTAAATCTAGATACAAGACAGTACATGTACCAGCATACATACTGGAGAAAAATGTTATAGGTCCGGAGCCGCAGTACTATGAATCTTGATTCCAAAGCTACCTTAGCTTAAATCTAAAGCAACCTTGATCTTGAAAGCCTATATAAGGAGAACCTCATGCAACTGGGATCTTTGAATCCGTAACAGTATTCTTGTGTGTCCTATTTGTAAACTAGAGTCATCCTCTCCTTTAAACCTTTTTAGGTTTAGCAACTAAAAAGACTTCGCTTATGGATTCGTGAAGCCAGGTCGGACTATCTTTATCTTGATAGTTCATGTATCCTAATCTTGCTACTGATTGTTGAGCCTTTGGCTCCAACAAGCGAGATAGATAACAAAGTTTCTTCGTCTTAGACTTTGTGATTCCACAGGTATATTCCTCTATGATGAATCTTTGGTGCACGGAGTTGGAATTACTTGTGAGGTGAATAATAATCCCGGCTACTCTTCGGGAGTCGTAAGTACCGGATTTTGAGGTTTGCTTGAATTTGTTTATTGCAAACGATTTCCTATCTCACCTTGATCTTTTGATCATAACGGATATCACATATAGGCTTATTTGTGGGAGGCATATTGGTTTAAAGTCTTCAATTGAGTTGAAGCAACTCTTAGGCTGTAAAGGACGTCAGCTAAGGGAATCAATTGCGCAGAGTCTTGCGAGATTCAAGAGGCGTAAGGAGCGCAAGTGTAACTAAATTATTGTGATGGTAGATTCGGTCTCAACTACATTCCAATCTGAAGTTTTGATAGTAGGCTAGAGTTTGTAGCGGTTTAATACAGTTTGGTGTTCAAATCTGGATTATGTCCCAGGTTTTTTCTGCATTTGCGGTTTCCTCGTTAGCAAAATTTCTGGTGTCTGTGATTTTTCTTTTTCCACATTATATTGTTTATCTTTATAATTTAAATATCACAAGTTGCACGTAAATTAATCAAAGTAGAAACGTCCATCATAATTGTTGGATACAACTTGATTGATCTTGGATATTGATATTTGGAATCGTCTAGGTACTCTCACGGTATAATCAGGTTCACTGACTTGTCTCCATTTATATATTGACTGTGAGAGAAAGAGATATAAACTCTTCATATAATTCCTTATTGAGATTCATTAAGTTGCAACTGTCACGCCCCATTTCGCATTCTAGGTCGGCCGCCCTAAAATCCGAAGTGTGGCATGCTCATGGACCACTTTACATACTCAAACCGCCCAACAAATGAAGAAACGAGGTTATAGTATGGAGCACATTCACACATATCCAAAAATGAATAAATTAATTAATCTTTAATTAAAAAAAATTGTTAACGGAATTGTAAGTTTAATAAAAATATTTAAAGTAAAAATAACATTTCTTGACACGCAGGTCGGACCCAAAGTTAAATACTAAGAATTCATTGAAAAGAAACAAAAAGAAATTGATCTTAAAAGAAAATAATAAAATTATTTAGGACCTATAATGCGAAATGGGGCGTGACAAAGACCACTTTACATACTCAAACCGTCAAGCCAACAAATGAAGATCAGGTTATAGTATGGAGCACATTCACACATATCCAAAAATGAATAAATTAATTAATCTTTAATTAAAAGAAATTGTTAACGGAATTGTAAGTTTAATAAAAATATTTAAAATAAAAATAACATTTCTTGACACGCAAGAATTCATTGGAAAGAAACAAAAAGAAAATGATCTTAAAAGAAAATAATAAAATTATTTAGCCAGCCACCTTAGAAACGCAAAGAGCGCAACTTTTTAGAACAAAAACGAAATTTATAAACTATGTTGCTCCGCGGTCAAGGTTCCCTGAAAAAAAATAGTTAGTTGGGTGAGACCCCAACTAAAAGTAGGCTTTCACACGCTTATAACCTTTATATATAATCTAAACAAACTCGAAATTCCTTGTAAAAAAAATACATTGCTAGTATAAACAATTTATAGTCCGATCTTTTAAAAATAGTAATGCCAATCACTTAAAATTCTAGTACCTATCAAACGAGTAAAACCGCAATGATAAAGAAAACAACTGTTTATTGAAAATGCTAAATAAGACTTCCCACCCATAGATCTAAATAAAAACGAATTTATCGACTTCCCTCTCTATTTATTTTTCTAACAATGAAACATATCGTATAAGCCCTGATGTAGTCCACTTAATTTTCTTTCTGCGTCGGAAAATTAGGTGTTGTCGCTCCCATCCAAGATAATAGATCCATATCTTTTATTAAGCGACCCCGCGGTCATCGCCGTAATAATTTCATGGGAGTCGAGTCAACTAAGGGCTACATCGTCACATAACATTCCTATGTCGACTGCACACATACAATCACACTTTATATCACTGAAAGGGCAGGGCTCCAAGCACCTCGTCACACCCAGCAGCCACTGATATCTTGAGAACTACAGATAGACATCTTCAAGGCTGCTAATGGGGGTGCCAGGATTAGTGGGAGTGTACCAAAACTATAATAAGACAATAATTTTTTCTTTGGATTGGTACACCCCACCAATCCTTGCACCCCCATTAGCAATCTTGGACATCTTCACATTCCTACCCATCACTAGTAAGACCAAAACAAGCCTATAACCTTAAGGTCCCAAAAAGTAGGTGTAGAATCTGTGCGTCACTAGCTAGCACTCCAAAAACAGTACCAAACCTCCAAATCTTAACCCACACCACTCACTCCAACCATTTAATCCTACCAATAAAAAGAACTATCATTACTAGCCAATCATTAGTGCTATAGGTGTTTAATCTAGCCTGCATACAAAATTTAAAAGTGAATTCATAATTTCATAGTACAAGTCGTATGACTACGGAATATCAATGGTTTCTCACCCATATATCACACTTGGACCCCACAGTAGGATCATGGATAAGAATCGCTTAGGAAAAACGTAATGGAGTAAGGCTAATAGCTGTGGGACATCCAAGTAAACCAAACATAATAACTATGGGAAGCACTATACGAACATTTACACAGCCTAGAGATATTTGAGTCTTTCTAATTCATCTAAAACAGACGGACTCTAGCATGATTTAAATCCCATTGTCCTGTTGATTAATCATGCAGTATGCAACAGAAAGAAAAACACATGAAAACTGCTAATTTGGGTATTTATTAGTATTTCTTCTTCCCTGTACGTCACTTTGAAGTTTCTGAAATAAAAATCAATAACTTAAAACCCGCCTCCTTTTTCTCTTTTCACAATTCCATAGAACTTTTTAGGATTTATCAGACCATACAGTAAAGAGCATAAGGAATAGAAAACCTACCTGAATCTATCGCCAAAGAACAAAGCCAAATCCTTTCTTCTCTAATGGCTGAAACAATATCAAGACTATTCCGTCCTCCTTTCGCCGCTCTTGCTCACCAGAATTCTTTTCTTTTCCTTTTTGACCGCATTCTTCCTCTGGTTTTAGTGAAAACATGATATCAACAAAAGAAAACCCTAACTTAAAATATGACGGAAATACCATAAATATAGCTTCTTTATAGGGCCAGCTGTCCAGGAGAGGGTTAGTTACGCCCAAGAATTTTAAAACCGTACCCAAAACTAGTCCATAAACAACTTATTAAGGATTGGGGATATCACAACAACTCTCGGAATTGTATTTGAGTTTAGTCCATACAGGTTGCCTAATAAAAAGTTGGCGGTGTATTTTGGTACCCCGCATTTTCAGTTATGTTGAAGTTGTGTGGCTTTTTAATATTTAACCCGCCTTGGGAAATGAGTTTGCATAGTCTGGACCAAGCTCTTATGTATCCTCCCATGCTCTTGGACTTATCCTTATTCTACCAAAATCCCTTTGTATATGATCCATTTTATCCATGGTTTCTTTGGGAAGTGAAAGTATTTGCATTTGGTAAGTTGGGTATGCTTGTAGAAATGATTTGATTAGCTGTGTTCTACCTACTTGATCAGAAAGGAGCTTTGATTTCCAGCCTTGAAGGATTGCATAGTATTTTTGGAGGAGGGGTTCAAAATTTTCCTTCATATTTTTGTCAAAGAACAAGGGCATGCCAAGATATCTACTCCCTCCGTCCCTATATTATATAGGCGGAATATTGGATTTTCCTAGTCCCACTAGATAGGCGGAATTCTAATTCCAAGATGCTTTTTGACAAACATACCCTTATTTATGTTGTATGGGAAATTGTATTGAGAATAAGACAAGGGGTATAGACAAGAAAAAACATGAAAATTTGTAAAAACCATGCATTTTCTTATTCTAAGAGATTTCATCTTCTCAGCCTATATATTAGGGACGGAGGGAGTATCATTTTTTGTCATTAACGGGACTTTTAGGATTTTTTCTATGATTTTCCCCAAGTGCTTTAGATGTATTCTTGGGCTGAAATAGATCCCGATTTTGAAGGTTAACCGTCTTCCCTGTAATTTTCTCGAATCATGATAATAAATCTAACAGATTTTTTACTTCCCCCAAATCAGATTTGTGAAGAGAAAACAATCATCAACAAAAGAATATGTGGGAGATGTTTGGGGCATGTTTATTTATTTTAAACCTAGATTTTTTATTATCTGGATCATTTTTTCTAGGGGCCTGGATAATATATCCATACAAATTAAGAATAGATAGGAAGACAGTGGGTCTCCTTGACTTAACCCCTCGAAGTGGAAAAAATCGGTCCTTGGGATCCGCTTAGAAGTACGGAGAAAGAGGTAGTTGAAATACATTGCATGAAGAGATTTACCCAAGAATTGCTAAATCCGAAGGCATTCAAAAACTTGTTAGCTAGGCCTGATCCTTGCATCGATATTTGTAGCATGAATTCAAGAACTCAAAATTAGTTTGACTTTTGAGTGCATGTACATGTAGAATGACTTTTTCCGGCAGGTGTTAAAATTTGGGTCAAATTTAGACCCCTTGGAGCCTTAGTGTTTTTTGGCGAACAGAAAGTATCCCATGCATAAATTTTGAATAGAGATAACTCCAAACATCCTAAGAACGTGGATAAGATTATTGGCATCTTAAGAGGTTTTCTTGGGGTGCATGAATTTGCATTCAATATCCCTCTGTAACATACAATCATCGAACTGTTGGGTATCATTGCAAAAAATGTTAAATTAAGAGCTTTATAGCTTGCTCTGTAATAATTAAGCTACTAATAATATTAGTTAGGTACTACTCCCTCCGTCCCTATATTATATAGGCGGAATATTGGATTTTTCTAGTCCCACTAAATGGCGAATTCTAATTCCAAGAAGACTTTTGACATATATACCCTTATTTATGTTGTATGAAAAATTGTAGTGAGAATAAGACAAAAGGGTAAAAACGGGAAAAAACATGAAAATTTATGAAAACCAAAAATTTCTTAAATAAAGAGATTTCACATTCTCCGCCTATATATTAGGGACGGAGGGAGTAATATTAGATATAATCTCAAAGTAATTAACTTTAGATAATGTAAGAGAGAAGAGTGATTTCTTATTAAACTTATAAGAAAATGGGATACTCAAATAAGTTGCATCTCATTCAGTGTTTATACTCATTCTAACTTAACCATGTAAAGACACCCACTAGCTCAAGGTGTGAGTAGGATATTAACCCCACCATGCATACTAACACACACTAGCTTTGTTGTCCATAAGGCTTAGTCCTATGGGCTAGATATCTAGCTGCTAGATTGGTCATCCACGTCAGCCTGGGCAACCTCCTAAGTCCTATGGTATTGCTAATCTAGCGTTGGCTTATTTGAATAGAGCATTAAACATGCAAATGGTTGGCGTTACATAATTTATTTTTAAAAAACTAATCATTATCTCTCTCTCTCCACCTTTTTTCCTCTCTCTCTCCAACTTTTGCCTCTCTCTCTCTCTCCCTTTTTTTTCCTCCCTCCATCACGTTCTCCCTCTTTTTTCCCTCTCTCTCTCCCTCTTTTTCTTCTCTCTCCATCACATTCTCTCTCAAAAATTAGTAAAAAATATAGGCGCCGAATGGTTCGGCGATTATGTCACTTTTGAGCGCCGAACGATTCGAGCGTTTCAATCTCGCTGATAGTTGGACTGCAAGCACTTGCTAGGTGAGAGAACTATCAACTATCATCAATTAATTTTTTTCAACACTTTTTCTTGATTTGCAACACTTTTTGGCCAATCTAATACTCTAATCTATCCCATAGGGGTTAGCCTAAGACATGCAAAAGTGCACGTAAGTAGCTAGTGTAGTGAATAAGGTGGCTTAAGCTTATTATCTCATAGTTTTGGTGAAACATATCTATGAGTAGATAGCCACTAACTATATAATACTCCCCATTGGATATCTACAATTCATAAGGATTGCCTCGTTAAAACCTTGTCAGGAAAACCCATTGGGAAAAACCTGAACGAATGAAAAAGAGTACAACTCTAGAAAAGCAGATATGCGTATGTTGCCTCGTTAAAACCTAGACAAGGAAAAATCCCGAGAGAGACAAAAACCTTGACGAGGAAAAAGAGTACAACACGTCAAGTTCCAAAAATTGACTCCCCCTCATGAAAACTTCGCTGAGTTTACTACTTGTACGATGTCGCATTCCGATCCCATAAGCTAGCTTTTTGAACACTGTTGTCGGTAAAGACTTGGTGAATAAATCTGCATAGTTTTCACACACTGTATCTTAGGATACATATCTCTTTATTCTTTTCTAGATGGTGAGAATAAAATAGCTTTGGTGAAATATGCTTTATTCGATCACCCTTGATGTAACCTTCTTTCATACATGAGATACATGCTGCATTATCTTCATTGATGATGGTTGGTATTTTCGTGACAGAAGGTAAATCACATGAACTTCGGAGATGGGTGATTAATGATCTTAGCCATACACATTCTCTGCTAGCTTCATGGATGGCGATTATCTTGGAGTGGTTAAAGGAGGTTGCGGGAAAGCTGCCCTTACACGATCTCAAGAAAATCGCAGTCTTGCCACTCGTAAACACATATCCGGTTTGAGAAATGGCTTTGTGTGGTTCGGAGAGATAACACATCAGTATATCAGACTAATTGCGAAGAATGGGATACATCTTTTGAGTAAAATAATCCCATGTGCGATGCCAGAAGATATCAAAAGATATGTTTTACACCTGCCCAATGTCTCTTTGTTGGAGCAGAGCTGAATCTTGTTAACAAATTAACTGCGAAATAAATGTCAGGTTTAGTATATTGTGCAAGATACAGTAGTGCACCAATTGCACTCAAATATGGTACTTCTGGACCAAGAAGAATCTCATTTTCTTCTTTCGGACGAAAAAGGGTCATTTTTAGTGTCAAGAGATCGTACTACCATGGGAGTGCTAAGTGGATAAGATTTATCCATATTGAAACGTTTTAAAATTTCTCAGTGTAAATCTTCTGGTGAACAAGTATGCCACTCTGCAAGCCGAGACAAAACTTTGTTTTCAAGATCCTTAATCTCAAATTCTCCCTTTAAGCATTCAATTGTCGTTCCAACTAAGTTGATATCATCAACGTATACAGCTATGATAGTGAATCCTATCGTGGTCTTCTTTATAAAGACACATGGGAAAATAGGATCATTCACATATCCCTTAGTTATCAAATATTCACTTAGACGATTATACCACATTCGTCCGTTGCTTTAATCCATATAAAGCTCTGTTAAGTTTAAGTGAATACATATGGCGTGGTTTGTTTTTGAGACAATGTAAATCCTTAGGGATTTTCATATGTATATCTGTATCCAATTCTCAATACTACAGATATGTTGTAACCACATCCATCAAATGCATATCAAGTCCTTCAGAGACTGCCATACTAATCAAGTATCGGAACGTAATAGCATCCATAACAGGGGAATATGTTTCTTCGTAGTCAATCCCAGGTCTCTGCGAGAAACCTTGTGCTACAATTCTCACTTTATAGCGAACAACTTCATTTCTCTCATTACGTTTTCTTACGAACACCCATTTGCAACCAACTGGGTTCGCATTTTTAGGTGTTAGGACTGTAGGTCCTAAAACATTACGGTTAGTGAGAGAGACTAATTCTGATTTAATGGCGTCCTTCCATTTTGGCCAATCATATATTTCACGACATTCTTCTATAGATTGTGGCTCAGGGCCATCTTTATCCATAGTAATATCAGTAGCTACTGTAAACGAAAATTTATCATCGACAAGAACCTTATTACGATCCCACATTTCTTTCTTGCATGCAAAATTTATGGAAATTTCGTCATTTCCTGGTACCAGTTCCCTTTCGGGTAAGGGTGCACACGACGGTTCGGCTCGGTTCTTGCAGGGCCGAGTACTGCATACCTCCTAGCCTCGGTTCCAAAATTTTGGACCGGTACACATTCCTCGGTTACGGGTACCATTCGGTACACGTCTGGGCACCAGTGCGGTTCACGTACCAATCAGTACCCACCCCCAAATGTATCTAGAGATTACTTATTATGAGACTTCTAAAAAGATTGTTTTAGTTCCTGTATGTTCCACCCGATTTTTTATTTGTCTTTCCTTAATTGGTTCACATGTTGGTGCTGACTATCACTGATAACACTTGATTGGAAACTTCTCGTTTGCAATCTACGAATGACAACCGTCGCTGACTATTTGAGTGAGTATCAACTCTGTTAGCTTGCAAAATCAAATTCTGGGGCTATCCTATTTGCTTTTATCTTGCCTTGGTTAGTTTACGAATGGCTTGAAATTGTGTCTGTAGCATCAAGTACCTTTGCTTTTAGATGTGCAATAATGATAGAACATTGTCGACATCACGATGAAGAAGGAATGATCGTGGAGTAATTGAGATATTTTGAAACATTTGTTCTTACGTGTTTTAGCTATTTCACTGGAATCGCGGTACTATTTGATTAGTGCAACTTAGTAGCATCAAATTTTGATCAATCCTCAAGTCTAGCAATCTTAATTTATGAAGTAAAAGAAATGTAAATAGATATGTTCAGCTGAGAAGATGATAGTAGAGTAATCACTATTTATTAAGTATGTATATGGATGTAAGATCCTACTTCATCAATGAAGATTTTTCTACAGAGCCATCAATAACAACCCCGTTCCTGGAATATCAAATGATAGAACTATCCTTGCTCCTAATTCATCGTTGGCTAATAAGAGCGTTGCTGGCATATCTCTGCCCAATTAATATCTATCAGAACTATAGGTCTCTCTTGTGTCTGCGGATATCTTGACTTTTTAACTAATTAGTGTGAAACTTTGATTCAAGTGCGGTGACATCTCCAACTATTCTACCTTCTAGCGGTGAAAGTGTTTCAAATGATCTTGGACCTCAGGACTCATGTGGGCCGAGATCTTCATTGACCACACTTCATCCGTGATTGAGAGCTTATTTTTTCTGATAAATCATGTGTTCATTTGATGATCCTGAAGCATAAAGCGACAGCTGTTGCCATTGTGCCATTGCTCCTAGATATAACGGCTATCGCAGTGATCTACTACCCCTAAATCCAATGGTTATAATTATTCGGTACACTCGGTCCTGGGACGGTGCGGGATTAGGGCGGGGCCGTGTACTGTACCTCCTCGGCCAGGTTCCTATTCTTTGGACCGGTGCACAGCACCCCTTTCCTCGGTTCGGTACAAAATCGGGTGCAGTTCCACCGGTTAAGGACCAGTCCAGCTCGGTTCTGTGCACCCCTTACTTTCTGGGGCATTTTCCTCGACTGGAGGTAGTAAGTTTGGAAATGAGGATCGTTCATCTATAGTCTCCTTTTGAGCACTATCTTTTGTCGATTCTGGTTGGCTTTTCCTTTTTCTGGGAACTGAATATTTTGAACCAACGGGGCGTCCACGCTTCAGGCGTACCTTAGATGACTCATTTCTTTGAGAGCAGTCACGACCTATCAAGCCAGGACATTAGTACGTCTTTGAGACATTTTTAGCGGGTATGTATGATTTAGTTACTCTTGTCGTATCAACAAATGCATCTGGCATTTGATCGGCAATGTTCTGAAGATGTATAATCTTCTGCACTTTAATTTCTGATTGATTAGTGCGGGGGTCAAGATGAGACAAAGTAGGTACGTACCAAGAAAGTTTACTCCGTTCTTCTGGCGGCTTACATTCTCCCCCTAATGGTGTGAAAATTGTCTCATCAAAATGACAATCAGCAAAACGGGTTGTGAATATATCACCGAGTTAAAGGCTCAAGATATCTAATAATAGATGGTGAGTCAAAACCAACATATATGCCTTTCTACGTTGTTGGCAAATTTAGGGCGTTGTGGAGGTGCAACATGCACATATACACAACAACCAAAAACACGCAGATGAGAAACATCTGGTTGATGGCCCAAAACAAGTTGTAAGGGAGAGTATTGATGATTTGCAGTGGGCCGAAGTCGAACTAAGGATGCGGCATGTAGAATAGCATGCCCCCATGCGAAGCGGGCAATTTCATTTTCATTAACATGGGTCGAGCTATTGACTGCAAATGTTTAATTAATGATTCAGCTAAACCATTTTATGTGTGAACATGATCTACGGGATGTTCAACATCAATACCAGCAGACAAGCGGTATGCATCAAATGTTTTTGATGTAAATTCACCAGCTCCATCTAGCCGAATAGACTTTATAGGAAAATCTGGGAAATGTGCACGCAACCTAATTACTTGGGCGAGAAGCCGAGCAAATGCAACATTTCTTGTGGATAAGAGACAAACATGTGACCATCTAGCAGATGCGTCAATCGGGAACCATAAAATCTTGAAAAGGTCCACACTGAGGGTGGATAGGTCCACATATGTCTCATGGATCCTCTTAAGAAAAGTTGGCGATTCAAGAACAACTTTTGTTAATGACGGTTTAAGGATCAATTTTCCCATAAAGCAAGCAATACAATTTATATCCGTAGTTAACAAAAGCTTTTGGTTCTGCAAAGGATTCCCTTGAGAGTTCTGTACTATTCTACCCATCATGGTAGATTCTGGGTGTCCTAGTCGGTCATGCCAAAGCTTGAATATTTTTGGATCATTAAACTTCTGGTTAATGACACTATAAGATTCAATAGCTTTGATTGTTGTAAGATACAACCCAGAAGAGATAGCTGCAAGCTTCTCTACAACATGTTTCTGGCGTGTGTCAGATAATGTGATAGATAAGTAATCTGTATTATCTTCACTTATTGTTTCTAAATGATATCCATTTCGGCGAATATCTTTGAAACTTAACAGATTTCTCAAAGATCTCGGGGAATACAAGGCATCACCGATTTTCGATTCTGTACCTCCCAGTAAGATAATATTGGCTCTTCCGAACCATCTATTAAATTTATTGAACCAGAGATAGTGTTTACTTTTGCCTTATATCCTTTTAAATCGGTAAAATATTTATTCTTTCATGAAATATTGTATTAGTCGTTCCGCTATCTACCAAACAGATATCTTCACCGTCAAGATTAATTTTTGATAGATTACTTCTGGAATCCATACCCTTCACAACAAATATAATACATGAACAACATAAATTTAATAAAACATACGTCGTATATTAAACATGTAATTATACATACAAAAGATAGTATACAAACCAAAACACAACTTAGAGTACACACAACTATATTACAGAATACACAAGTTCACAACTAGTTTACGGAACTAGTTAAGTTCTTCATCATCTGACTTATTAAGAAAATCAGATATGTCCCACTTTCCTTCTTCTGACTTTGTAAGAAAATCAAAGTCTAAGTGGGGAGAACTAGTAGAAGTCTCATTAGTCTCTATAAGATTTGTCTCAATATCAACTGCGGGTCGCTTCAGGGATGCTTGATATAGATTAACAAGATGCTTGGCAGTACGACAGGTACGTGACCAATGACCAGTCATACCACAACGGTAACAAACATCTTCCTTGTTCTTTATAGGCTTGTTAGACAAATCTTTTCCTTCATCTGGTTTCTGCTCTTTCTTTGGGGTGCCATCTTTCCACTCCTGGTGGTTTGGATTAAACCGTGAACTCTTGTCTTGGTTCTTTTTATTACCACGTACACGTTTCCCTTTACCCTTATTATTTCCGTGTCCATTACCATTGGTAGAACTCGTTGTTGCATGTGCTTCGGGCACAGAAACAGAGCCCACGGGACGAGATTCATGATTTCTTAATAATAATTCATTATTCTATTCTACAACAAGCAGACATGAAATCAACTCTGAGTATTTCTTAAAACGACGCTCTCGGTATTGTTGCTGCAAGACAACACTCGAGGCGTGGAAAGTGGTAAAAGTTTTCTCGAGTAATTGTTCATCTGTTATATTTTCACCGCACAATTTCAGCTGTGAAGTGATTTTAAACAACACATAATTATACTCAGAAACAAATTTAAAATCTTGCAAACGTAAATTCAACCAGTCATTTTTGGCTTTAGGCAGAATAACCATCTTCAGGTGGTCATATATATCTTTCAAGCAACTCCATAGAACCTCAGGGTCCTTAACGGTTAGATATTCTGATCTCAACCCGTCGTGGATATGATGCCGAAGAAAAATTAAAGCCAATGCTCTCTATCCTGTTGGGACACAGCATTTCCCGCTTTAATCGTGTGTGCAAGATTCTTGGCCTGGAGATGTAACTCCGCGTCTAGAACCCATGAAATATAGTTGTTACCAGAAATATCTAAAGTCGCAAAGTCTAGTTGTTTATGAGTGAAAACTATTCCTGCCGGTTTTGGTAATTTGGGGTGTGTGGATGAGAAATGAGTCTAAACCTTAAACAAATGCACTTCTAACGGTGAGTGCTTGTAGATTCGAGAGATCAATCGTGCAAGTCCGGCCTAAACCAAGAAATGGCCATTCCAGACTTGTTTCGGTCACAAAGTGAAGGAGATGGGGTTGATCTTAGGGAGGGAGCGAAGAAGGTGTTGAGAATGTGAAGGTGTTGGCTATGAATGACTTGTATCAGAAAGCTGAACTGGCTTGCAGGGTGTAAGCTATCAGTTCCGGTGTTTGAATACGATTGTATCAACACTTGCCTCTGTTGTCTGGACTTGCTCTTGTTGTTGGAAATAGGGAGGAGAACCTATTTATACATGTCATTTGAGCCTTATTCACATCTCTCGTGGGAAGTGGAGTGATGGAGTAGTGGAGTTGTGTGTTGGTGTTACACGACCAGTCTTGCCCACTTCTCCTGTCATCTCTAACCGTCCATGACTTCTTGACACATTCTTATGAAGGCGCGTTACACGCCGCACGCTGTAAACCGCCAGACCAATACCCCGTATGTATCCCCAGTTTGTGACATGATTGATGTCTCGAGTGTGTGGATCGTGGGACCCACAGAAAGTTGCATGTAATCTTTATATTAAATAACTAAGTTATTTAGGAAGTCGATACTTGTGAAGTATCATGTGTATTCTATGCAGTCTTGCATCATGGTGTGGTAGAGTGACGGGTGGTGATTACCATGACGCCTCACCGACCAATTAACTCGACCGGGGTTGTATAACAAACCTGGTGAAGTTGGACGGACGAGATGATCTTTGAGACACTCATCTGCGACCATTGATGGAATTAGGGTTTTGAAGAGGTGCGCAGGCATCACTCTTCAGCTTGGTCGAATCCAAGCTTGGGATACGATTTTGGCCAGGCCGATCATACATGCGTGTAGATGGCATGACGGTGTAGGCGCCCATCCCCATTATCTCATGAAAGTGTGATATGGACCACTCAATTCGTCCGGCAAAGTCGAGTGGTCGAGATCAATTTGCGACAGAAAACGAGCGCAAACAAAAGCCGCGCATCGTGCCAATTTCGGGCACGCGTTCCAAGACGACCAATCTTGGTCGGTCTTGGCCGATCGATCTGCGTGTAGGTGGTAGGCTGGTGTTCACGCCTATACTCGACCGTCCCATGAAAACGTGATCTGAGCCACTCAAATCGTCCGGCGAAGTTGAGCGGTCGAGATTAGTTTGCAATTGGGAAGTGTATCCACGCTAGTTTGGGCGGACGATTTGGGATAACCAGGCATGGTATGCCTTGGCCGACCAGGTGAGGAGATTGATGGGTCCACGGTGGTCATGTTGGTATGACCGGACTGTAATCTAATCTTGGGCCCTCCATTCGTGCTTAGAGAAGATGGACGCTCGTGATGCTCAAAACCCTAATTTTGGCTTTCACGGCCGTGTAACCATGCTTTATTCGGGCGTAAATTGGGATGACCAACCATGGTTGGTCCCGACCGATCCGGTCGGTATGTAGGTGGGCCACGGTGATTGTGTTGACATGCTCACGGGCCTTTTGAATCTACATCTACACCCTCCATATATACCTACGAAGATGGATGGTTGAGACTTGTTTTGTGACACATGTAATGTGCCGCAAACCCTAATTTAGGGTTTTCCGCCCATACCGCTCTGGTTTGGACGTTTTGGCAAGTTATGCCAACTGAGGCCCGACCATGCGGGGTCCGCGTTGGTTCGGCATCGAATATTCCATACCGCTAGGGGGTTATGAAATTGATCTGGGCCATCCAATCATGTTGGTGAAGTTAGATGATCAAGATCATATCGGTCGATACGGACAGTCCGGATGCTCAATCGGGCTAGTATAACACACCGATAGTTGCTCAATCGGGCTAGTATAACACACCGAGATTTGCGGCCCAGACGGGTATTTCGTACATGCTTTCATTATAATGCTTGGAGGTTCGTGTTGCTCTGCGAGCAACACTCCGGTCATCATGCCGCACCGATAATGAATACAGGAAATACAAGGATGCTTACGCATTAATTAATAATGCTATAAATTCACAAGGTATATGGGATTGTTGCTACATGCTCCAACCTGGATGAATTTCGTGTATTTAATTCACGGAATGGGATTGTTGTCACATGCTCCATTCTAGGTGAATTAGTAAAGTGAAGAAGTATTCAACACTTATTAATGGCTTTATCTTTTACAAGATGTTAGCGCATAATTTTACAAGTTTTTTACAATTTTAACCTTAAATGAAAATCCACCATCAACATTAAGTCCCATGCCTAGCACATAATGGTTACACTATTGTGGGGTAGGTATGAGATGGTGACAGTTAAAGACAAAGCTTATGAGATAAAGTTAGATGTTACCAGGAGAGACGGGTCATCCTGTCCTTGGAGCATGTCACGTTCAAGAGGCGTCCTGTGCGAGTGTTCCCTAGCATGATGTCGGCCTTGCTCGCTTCGATGGACCGTTACACATGTTTCGTTCATGGGGCTACTGTACCTGCTTGATCGAACGTGGGCTTGATGTGCCTGTTTTATTCGAATACCAGCCTTGTGATTTTGATCAATACCGGACTTGTGACTTGATCAACACCGGACTTGAAACTTGAGCAATACCGGACTTGTGATTTGATCAACACCGGACTTGAGACTTGTGCAATACCGGACTTGTGACTTGATCAATACCGGACTTGTGACTTGATCAACACCAGACTTGTGTTGATCAAGTACTGACTCATGTCTTTTATTGTAGAATGAAGAAAAGAACTCCTGTTGAGATGTCTTCTGGGGATAATGCTGGTGCCAAGTCAGGAGGTGTTGACAGCTTCAAAGATATGCCGGACATTGATGATGAGTTGTTCACCGCGCCCTTTCAAATATATGAAAATATCCGTTCCACAAGATAACCCTTCTCCTATCGACTTCAAGGTTTTTCATGCTCTACCGGGCCCTCATGAAGGATGGATGAGACGTGATGTTGAGCAATGAGTACATCAAAGATAACTTGACCGGAGCGCAGTTATTGATGCGGCTTGGAGTGTTGAAACGGCTCGAGAGGATGTTAAAGTGGTTTCTCGGTGCGAACGTTGAGGTGGATCCCGGAGAGAGTCTTTGAAGAAGGATTCTGAAGCGAACGTGGGTCCCAGAGAGAGCGTTGAGGCGGCTCTTGAATGGAACATTGAAGCAGCTTCTGCTAGAGGGAGCGTTGAAGTGTTTCCCTCTTCAGTTCGATTTACCCTTGCGAATTCCATGCTTCTTGACTGACCCTCTCTCCCATGTTGAAGAATTCCTTGACTGACGGTGAAGGAACTTCATGCTCAGTCCCCAAGCGTGGTTTACATGGTTTGTTCGTAGTGGTTGTTGTCGAGCCATTTATGGAATATCTTGGACATTGTTTCATCATTGTGGGAGTCGTGCATGTGGTACTAGAGTTGGAGTTGACGGACGGGATGTTGTATCTCGGTGGTTTTCCTCTTGCTACTTCATGGAACTACTTACAGAAGGCTAAAGGTTGTATCGCCTGTTGTTGAGATATATACCCCTACAAACATTATGAGGCTCTTCATTACCGGCAGGCTTGGTTCTTTCTATCAGGGAATATGTTGTTGTAGATGAGCGTTCAACAGCTCCAGAGGATGACCAAAAGCGCGGATTCTCCAACATAGCATGATAGACATGTACCACTGTCTGATAAAGTGACTCGCCCGGATCTTGTTCGACCACTGTCTGATAGAGTGACTCGCCCGGATCTTGCTCGATATGACGCGTGGACATCGTTATCTTCTTGAGGCTGCTCCCTTGAGGTATCGGCTCCAGTGGAAGATTGTCGTGATAGAGCGTTGATACGTTGCACCGGTATTCTTTAAACCAAATGGCAGTATAGTATAGTATAATAAAAATTTCCGAGAGGAGTTCTAAAATCTATCTTACTTGCATCATGCTCGTACATCCTTATCTGGTTGTAGCCGCTACATCCATCCATGGAGGAGAACATGCCGTGTCTGCTGGTTGCATCTACTAACATGTCGATGTTAGGTAGAGGAGGATCGTTTTTGAGCAAAGACTGTTCAAGTCTCTCAAGTCTATGCAAAGACTTTGATCTATCCATTTTCCTCGTGTCTCGAACTACAACTCGTTTAACCGACTTGGATCCGAGGTATGACATGTAGATGATTGGTGACCAATTTTCATCTAAATCCGCCATTTATTCATATCTCCAAGCGAATATGTCCTGGTACTCTTTGAGAAGTTCCACGAGCTTCATGCGTTTATCCGTACACAAGGTTGAGCTGATGGAGATAGGCCTAGGAGGTTCCTCAACGATTTCAATCTCATCAGTTATGGAGTTGGTTCCATCTTGCAGCTGTTGTGGAGCATCTAGCACTTGTTCTTGTGGTTCGTTGCTGTTGTAGCATTCCATTGGGTGGATAGACTGGGTAGCAGTCTCCCCTGCTAATTGATAATGGCAATGTCGATATACCGTTTTCCCTTTCTGGTCACGACTCTCCACAAAAGTTCGTTCCCTCTTCGTGTGAACGTGGGTCGTGGCTTCACAGGATGGAGAAGAATGCTTCGTCAGCAAAGATGCATCGTGGGTTTTAGCCCTCAATGATGCAATCCGGTCTTCTTCCTGAATTGACGCCCACGTGAGGAGTGGGACGTAACGAACTTGTCTGATTCTTTCCGCGGAGCTTCTCCCGTATGTGCTAGTTTGGTTTCCCTTGAAGTCGTCATTGTCGTAGGCTTCCGTACGACCTTGCCTGGGAGAACCTTGGATGTCCTGAGAGTTTTGAGAGTAATCACATTCGAAGACGCTCCTGTGTAGGTAAGGGCAGTCTTGAACTCTGAATACTTGATGCGTGCGGTAACATGTAGGGCACGGTCGTGACCTTCCTCTGGTTGATTGCAGCAAAATGTCTCCACGCGCTGATTCTTCGAGAGGTGTGAAAGTTCTCATAAACTTTCCACTAGAGAAACCGCTTCCCGATTCACCGGCCTATGGTTCATAGTGAAACTATTGACTTGAGGAGGATCGTTGTGAGGATCAGTCCCCAGTGTAGGAGTCTCCATGACAGGACCGCTCATATCTAATTTCGCTTCTTTGATCATGTCCATGGAGGTCCACGCCGTTGAAGTACCTTCTCCGGTGCGTTGAATGCGTTCCCTTTTTGCTTCAGGGGATGTCGCGGCTCTTGTGGCAATCGATCAGTTAATGTCTTAAGAAAAGTGAGTACCTCTTTCTGAGTTGCGGTCATATCCGTTTGAGTCTTAGCAAGAACTTCCCGCTTCTCCATCAAGTCTGCAATGGTAATGGGGATGGTCCTCCTCTCGTCCCTCCGGCTCTTCGTCCCGATGAAGGAGTGGAAGTTGTTGCTCGGTGACTACCGAGGTGTTACACTTGATGAGATGCTGGGATTTGCGGCTTCTCTGGCTCTGGTGATGGGAGGTGTTACACTTACTGGAACATCTCCTGCTACGCTGGCACTAGTGGTAGAAGTGACGGCTCCATAAGATGTATTGACCACGGTAGCTCCACTGACAGGTACATCGACACCGGGAGTGTTATCCACACTAGCTCCATCGCAATTGATTGCCGATCCGTTTTGAGTTCTACCATCTTGAAATGAATTGTTGATTGAATTGATTCTAAGATCTACCCTTTTTGAAATTGATGAAATTGAATCGGATTTCGAAGAAATTGACTTTACAACCGAGAGATTAATCTCCCACTGTGGTCGCCAATTGTTTATGGGTGAAAACTATTCCTGACGGTTTTGGTAATTTGGGGTGTGTGGATGAGAAATGAGTCTAAACCTTAAACAAATGCATTGCGCGGTGAGTGCTTGTAGATTCGAGAGATCAATCTGTGCAACTCCGGCCTAAACCAAGAAATGGCCGTTCCAGACTTGTTTCGGTCACAAAGTGAAGGAGATGGGGTTGATCTTAGGGAGGGAAGCGAAGAAGGTGTTGAGATTGTGAAGGTGTTGGCTATGAATGACTTGTATCAGAAAGCTGAACTGGCTTGCAGGGTGTAAGCTATCAGTTCTTGTGTTTGAATACGATTGTATCAACACTTGCCTCTGTTGTCTGGACTTGCTCTTGTTGTTGGAAATAGGGAGGAGAACCTATTTATACAAGTCATTTGAGCCTTATTCACATCTCTCGTGGGAAGTGGAGGAAGTGGAGTGATGGAGTAGTGGGGTTGTGTGTTGGTGTTACATGACCAGTCTTGCCCACTTCTCCTGTCATCTCTAACCATCCATGACTTCTTGATACGTTCTTGTGATGGCGCGTTGCACGCCGCACGCCGTAAACCGCCGGACCAATACCCCGATGTATCCCCGGTTTGTGACATGATTGATGTCTCGAGTGTGTGGATCGTGAGACCCACGAGAAAGTTGCATGTAATGCTAGATTAAATAACTAAGTTATTTAGGAAGTCGATACTTGTGAAGTATCATGTGTATTCTATGCGAATGCGCATCATGGTGTGGTAGAGTGACGGGTGGTGATTACCATGACGCCTCACCGACCAATTAACTCCCCGATCGTGGTCAGTATAACCAAGCCGGTGAAGTTGGACGGACGAGATGATCTTTGAGACACTCATCTGCGACCGTTGATGGAATTAGGGTTTTTTTGAAGAGGTGCGCAGGCATCACTCTTTAGCTTGGTCGAATCCAAGCTTGGGATACGATTTTGGCCAGGCCGATCGTACATGCGTGTAGATGGCATGACGGTGTAGGCGCCCATACCCCATTATCTCACGAAAGTGTGCTTTGGACCACCCAATTTGTCCGGCAAAGTCGAGTGGTCGAGATTAGTTTGCGACAGAAAACGAGTGCAAACAAAAGCCGCACGTCGTGCCAACTTCGGGCGCGCGTTCCAAGACGACCAATCTTGGTCGGTCTTGGCCGATCGGTCTAGCGTGTAGGTGGTAGGCTGGTGTTCACGCCTATACCTGACTCCCCATGAAAACGTGATCTCGAGCCACTCAAATCGTCCTGGCGGAGTTGAGCGGTCGAGATTAGTTTGCAATTGGGAAGTGTATCCACGCTAGTTTGGGCGGACGATTTGGGATAACCAGGCATGGTATGCCTTGGCCGACCAGGTGAGGAGATTGATGGGTCCACGGTGGTCATGTTGGTATGACCAGACCTGCTTAATCTAATCTCGGGCCCTCCATTCGTGCCGGATAAGATGGACGCTCGTGATGCTCAAAACCCTAATTTTGGCTTTCACGGCCGTGTAACCATGCTTTATTCGGGCGTACGAATTGGGATGACCAACCATGGTTGGTCCCCGACCGATTGGTCGTGGTATGTAGGCGGGCCCACGGTGATTGTGTTGACATGCTCGAGCCTTTTGAATCTACATCTACACCCTCCATCTATACCTGCGAAGATGGATGGTTGAGATCATTTTGTGACACCTGTAATGTGCCGCAAACCCTAATTTAGGGTTTTCCGCCCATACCGCTCTCTGGTTTGGACGTTTTGGCAAGTTATGCCAACTGGAGGCCGACCATGCGGGATCCGCGTTGGTTCGGCGGCGAATATTCCATACCTGCGTATGGAATTGATCCGGGCCATCCAATCATGCTGGTGAAGTTGGATGATCGAGATCATATACAGACTGATACGGACAGTCCGGATGCTCAATCGAGCTAGTATAACACACCGATAGTTGCTCAATCGGGCTAGTATAACACACCGAGAGTTGTAGCTTGTACGGGTATTTCATTTACATGCTTTCATTATAATGCTTGGAGGTTCGTGTTGCTCGCCGAGAGCAACACTCGGTCGTCATGCCGCACCGATAATGAGTACGAAATATAAGGCTGATTACGCATTAATTAATAATGCTATAAATTCACAGGGTATATGGGATTGTTGCTACATGCTCCAACATGGATGAATTTCGTGTATTTAATTCACAGAATGAGATTGTTGTCACATGCTCCATTCTAGGTGAATTAGTAAAGTGAAGAAGTATTCAACACTTATTAATGGCTTTATCTTTTACAAGATGTTAGCGCATAATTTTCTGGTTTTTTACAATTTTAACCTTAAATGAAAATCCACCATCAACATTAGCTTAGTTAAATTCGACGACATAACGATAATATAGTAATCAAAGTTACCTTTCGCTTCGGAAAATTTTGGCAGCACCTATATTACCAGAACCAGTAATAACCCAAAGCTCGAAGAAAATAGAGCTAACTCGTGCTGATAACGTGTAATAATTAAGCTAATAATAATATTAGTTAGGCACTAATATTAGATATAATCTCAAAGTAATTAACTTTAGATAATGTAAGAGAGAAGAGTGATTTCTTATTAAACTTATAAGAAAATGGGATACTCAAATAAGTTACATCCCATTCAGTATTTATACTGATTCTAACTTAACCATGTAAAGACACCCACTAGCTCAAGGTGTGAGTAGGACATTAACCCCACCATGCATACTAACACACACTAGCTTTGTTGTCCATAAGACATGCAAAAGTGCACATAAGTAGCTAGTGTAGTGAATAAGGTGGTTTAAGCTTATTATCTCATTGTTTTGGTGAAACATATCTATGAGTAGAAAGCCACTAACTATATAATATGCTCTTTATTTATGTTTGAGGAAGAAAAATAAAAGTTGGTTCTTTATGGGAGAACTCAGCTTAACTAGTGATCTAGAATGGCTCGCCCTCTTGAAAGTGTCAAGGTTAGTCACAACTTAAAGATTAATGAAACTAATATTTTTTTGTTGGTAAGTAAAATATTCATGGTCATGAATCTATAAGCACCACCACCATCATTCACATTGTGCACAAACTATAAATTGGCCCATCCTCTAAAAACTGAACCTAGGGGAGTAAAATAAAGAAGAAAGTAATTTGGACATACTGGTGCACAAACTGCACAGAGAGCCAATTGTATCTTTTTTGCAGATTAAGATAATTCACTAAAATATAAGACGCTTAAGAAAGCATATGAAGTGCAGGTATTAAAATGTACACAAGTCCTATATCAAATCACATGAAAGCTGAAGCAAGTAATAGAAAACCCGATTGTGAAATTTCCAAATGTCTCAATCAGGCAGGTCGGCTAGTACTTATTAACACATCCTTCACATCAACACTCAACTGTATAATTCAAACTTATCTTCTAAGTACCAGCTCATGTCCACCAAAAGATTGATAAATAAGAAAAAAAAATTGGGAACATGAAAAACTCACTAGGAAGATACACCCGATTGGGTGGGACAAACTCACAAAACCAAAAGTAATGGGAAGAGCATGCATAATGAAGAAGGACAAGCAACATAATCAAGCCTACTGCTCAATCCATTTGGACATCATTATGCACTGAAAAATGCCTTAAAAACCATATTTTTTGTTCTGCCACAACCATATCCCAAAACCCCAATCATCCAGTCACAATGGAAGTGTTTATTTAACCTAGTTGTTTTTTTTTGTAGGCACAATGTTTCTCCAAAAAAATGGTCAAAACACCTACATACTAAATAACTAGATCCCACATCACCCCAACCAAACCATCAACCCACCTCCACCAAACAACTCTTTGGCAAACCAACTCGTAGAACCATGAGCTCATTCATCGCATCTTCAATACCCAAATTGCTTATCACATAATCAACATTCATCTTGTAAGGGATCCAAAAGCTAACACAATCATTTGTCCTTTTTCCAAAACTGGAAATCACACAGCTAAATCCGGGTATATTGTTCTCACCCAACAAGCAAACCAACCTACACAATAACCCCCACAACACATCAACAACCAACCCACACCACCAATATCAACCCGAAAAGGAAAGGGTAATCGGTACACCACCAACCTTTTCGTTCGTAAACCTATATAGACAATCCTTGTACAATTTATACGTTCGGTTACGAAATTATAAACAATATTGTTTAACAAAGTAAACCTAGTATGTACCCAAACATTACTAGAACCGAATTCCAATAATAACAATATCTGTAATCTATATTCCAAGACATGAATTCGATAAGAATGAATCTTGTAGGTTATTTACAATTGAGACGAGAGTATCTAGGTTTAACTACGTACACCATGTGATATTTCAATTATAAAGATGAAACAATATAATGCAGAAAGGAAATAACACATACACCAGAGATTTTGTTAATGATGAAACTACAATCTTGCAGAAAACCCCCAAGACCTAGCCCAGATTGAACACATACTGATTTAAGTTGTTACACCAATTATCTACTACCAGATTTCGGACTATATGTAATACACTGCTTCAGTTATATTTAAGGCTACACAAGAACCGAACCGGAACCTGTGAACCAGACTTGAACCGGGAAAAAAAAAACCGGTACCGGGGGAGCCGGTACAGGGAACGGGAATGGTTTTCAGAACCGGTTGCATATGAGTACAGGTACCGGTTCCAACCTTATCCCCGGCCTGTCCCGGACTGAAATACCTGTTAGATTTGATCCACTGTTTAGACTTATCTCAGCCGTTGATGATAGGTTTTTATACTTAACCTATTTACTTATTCTCATCTCATTCTCCGTCTCACAGAGTCACAGACGAGACGACTCTGATTTTCTTCTTCTCTTCTTCTTCTTCTTAATAATATCTGTTCTTCTTTCTCTGGTTCTTATTTACATCAATTGAATTGAAACAATCGGTACCGTAAGAAGTATTAGTATCAATTATAATTATTTTCATTAATTTTAGGTTCGTAGATCTGGAAATTTCATGTATGTTCTAATTAGTTTTCAATTGATTGATTGATTGTTCAGTAATTGAAGTTAGGGTTTGAAGATTTGAAGCTCAACAGGTGTGGAAGAGGATGATTCAAGGGATTTGAGTGATGAAATTTACATGGTCTTGGTAGGTGTTGTATCAAGAGCAACACCTATGATGAACTGCATGTAGGGTTTTTCTAAGTCAATTATTGGGTCTTGTTATAACCCATTGTTTCTCTAGTCATCTGATTGTTGAATCTGTTTTTAAATTTGATTTCCTTCTCTTGGTTTTTGCTGATTTTGTTCCTGTTTTTTTTTTTTACTAGCAAGAAGATGCAGATTTCGTGTTGCTGTGGATGGTGGGTTTAAATTAGATCGATTAGGGTTTGATAGATTATGCAGTATATATAAGTTGGTAAATTTCAGGAGTTGTCGGAGATAACAGATGGGTGAAGACGTATCTGTAACTCAATTGGAACATGGAAGAGATGATTCTGATGCTTTTGGTTTGATGATGAAGCCAGAGAAGAATTCACATACTAGGATTTTATTTGAATTAAAAATTTAGAATAGTCTCATAGATTTTGTTATCTCTTGATTTTGTTGAATACACATAAAAGTGTGAATTTTATTGTCATTCAATACTTATCAAAATTATCTGTTAAATTGATTACTCACTGTAATGGATTTGGGATTTTAGACATTTTTCATTTGAGATGGAGACTGTGGATGGGGAAAAACGATTCGCTGGTTTTTTGGGAAAGTGAAGAGTCGAGCGTATGGTCGAGACTCCTCGAACCGAGCAAATTGCTCAACCTCACACAGATGCACCGCTACAAAGGGGGTGCTTAGATTCGAGAGATCAATCTGTAGGACTCCGGCCTAAACCAAGACAATGGTCGTTCCAGAGTCAATTCGGCCGCAAAGAGGGAGATGGGTTGATCTGTAGGAGGGAAGCTGAGAATAGTGTAGAATCAGTTATGATCAAGGATTGTGGGTGTGTTGAATATTTCTGCAATAATTGATGAACTGTTGAGTTCAAATAAGTTCTTATAGATAGATGAATTCTTGAGAGTAGTTACTCAAGAAATTCTGTGTGGACGATTGCTGATAGCTAGTGATCATTCGTTGTCCTCAATCATGGATTCAGAGACTTATTTATATTGTCGAGTTGTGAACACCTTAATCCTCGTAAGTGTGACGGTTTTTCATGAGTGGAAGAGTGGGCAAGTGGAAGATTGTGGTAAAGTCAGTTCCATGTCGTGTGGAGACTTGACGGATCGTGCACACACTACTTTGCTTACTCCTTCAACCGTTTACACAACTTGCTCACATTTCTCGTCGTGGATGTAATCCACATGCTGTAGGCCGCCAGACCAAAACCCTAGTTGTTATCCCCTAATTTGACGTGATTGATGTCTCACAAATCGTGGAGTCTGCATGACAGATGTGTATTTAGTTTGTCAGTTGTTGACTGATTAGACAATGAGCCTAGGTTTTATTGAATCGAGCATGTTAATGCTCAGCGGTTCATGAATGTTAATGTTGCTCGTCTGAGCAAATATTGTAAATTCGACGAGTTGTTGAATATTGATGAGTTACTGAATATATGTGGATTATTTGAGCAACTGAGAAAGTATTGCTCGATTCGACGAAATACTGATAAGTTACTGAATATTGATAGTTGGGATCAATATTCGAGCAACTGAGAAAGTATTGCTCAATTCGACGAATTACTGAATATTAAGAATTTGACGTGTGTTGATGGTGGATTTTCATTTAAGGCTAAAATTGTAAAGGCCAAAATTATGCGCTAGTATCTTGCAAAAGATAAAGCCATTAATAAGTGATGAATACTTCTTCACTTTACTAATTCACCTAGAATAGAGCATGTGGCAACAATCCCAGTATTCTGTGAATTAAATACACAAAATTCATCCCGGAGGTTGGAGCATGTAGCAACAATCCCATATACCCCGTGAATTTACAAACATTATTAATTAATGCATGACCAGCCTTGTATTTCCCGTACTCATTACCGTGTGGCATGACGACTGAGTGTTGTTCTCGGCAGAGCAACACGAATCTCCAAGCATTAATAATGAAGCATGTACGAAATACCCATACAGCACTACAAGAAAGTGACTCTATTGCCTCACGTAGTTTATAGTAGGTGTGGCAATATAAACCTTATTGCCACATGTAAGCTTAGGTGTAGCAATGTATAGTTTTATTGTCGCAGGTTGGATGTGGTGCGGCAAAAGAGAGGTTTCTTGCCACGGATGCTTGATATGGTGTTGCAAGAAGATATATATTTACTATTTTAATCCGATTTTAATTTTAATAATGCTTAAAATATTTTGAAAATCGTCCAAAACGGAAAATTTTCACTAAACTTATTTTCTTCCATATATTTTCTTCCATATTAAATAAAATGTATTTAATTATCCCTATTATCTCTCAAAGATAATTGTAGGATCCCTAACTCTTAGCATTTCTTCCTTTCTGATTTAAAGCCATCAAAATAACATCCCCTCCATCTCTTTGCACTCTCTCCAAGAGAATTATTTTTTCTTTCAAAACTTATCATCATCCACATGTACTAGTTTTTATTTGATTGTTTTCTATGGTAGTATTAATTACTTGTACTGAAAACTTCTTCGTGCAACAAGTTCGTGGAGATTGTGATTACAAAGTTTTTTGATGATTAAACAATGCATCTGTTATGCTATATCTAAAGAGCTTCCACATCCACTTTTGCTGTCATCCACTTTTATTATGGTATTGATATCATACGAGGTAGATAGTTTAATTCTTGTTCGTATACTAATCCTCTCATTATAAAATGGTGAAATCTTAAAGTCTAAACTTTGAGATTGGAATCTAAACTTATTAATGGATTTCCATTCAATGTTAGATAATTAATTTGGCCAATTGTTTCTTTTGCAGGAGCCAATTTCACCCGTGAAGGACTTTGTTTGAAGATCAATTTTTGTTGTTTGTCTTTTGTATAAAAAGTTTGTAACCCGAGATCTAAATGTATTATGCGTATAGTCACTATAATCAATCAGTGCTTGAAAGAAACCGAAATTAATATTCAATGAAACTTTTCTTTTTATAATGCAAACAAATTAAATTTTTTAGATGAATCCTTGTATTTTTTTCCCCGTTATTTTCTTGAAAATAAAATAGTACTCGTCCAAAAGAAAAAAATCAATTATATTTTTTATGATGGAAAAGAAATCAAATACGATGGAACCAAATTGCCTCCTCAATTACGCTGTTGAAAACAAATTTTAAAGATAAAATAAAACTGAAAATTATTAATTTAATATTATTAAAAATGAAAATTGAAAATAAAGAAAAAAATTAAATTAGAAAAATAATTTTTTGCCTCATGCTATTGCCTCACCGTTTGGTGTGGCAAAAAACCCAGCTTTTGCTGCAGTACGTTAAAGGTGTGGCAATAACTTCTTGTCACACAGGTTGTGGCCACAGGGTGTGGCAAAAAATAATTATGTGGCAATAGGATTTAGCCACATGAAATATGTGTTCTTGCCACATAAACGACGTGTTGCAATACACCACTTTTCTTGTAGTGCAGGCTACGACTCTCGGTGTGTTATACTAGCCCGATTGAGCATATTTGAACCTGAACTGACCATATCAGACTCGAAACGATCACGACCATCCATATTCACCTAATGATTGGATGGCTTAGATTGAATCCATGACCCTGCGAGGTATTGGAATATTCACTATCGACCCAACGCGGGCCCCGCATGGTCGGCCTCCCCAAAAGGGGTGGCATAGTTTGCCAAACCGTCCAAACCAAAGCAGTATGGACGGAAAACCCTAAATTAGGGTTTGCGGCACATTACATGTATCGCAAAACAAGTCTCAACCATCCATCTTCGCAGGCATAGATGGAGGGTGTAGATGTAGATTCAAAGGGCCCAGAGCATGTCAACACAAACACCATGGGCCCGCCTACATACCTGACTAATCGGTCAGGACCAACTATGGTTGGTCGTCTTGATTCGTGCGCCCCAAACTGGGTATGACACACGGCCGGCAAAACCTAATTAGGGTTTGTGTCGCGATCACGAGCGTCCATTTTCTCCCCGCACGAATGAAGGGTCCAGGAATAGACTAAGCGGTCCCAGAAAGTATCAACACGATCACTTGTGGGCCCACCTATCTCCACACCCGATCGACCAAGATCAAACTTGGTTGTACACCTTGATTCGCCCCCAAGCTAGGCGTGGTCACACTTCCCAACCACAACCGATCTCGACCTCTCAAGTTTACCGGACAAATTGAGTGGCTTAGATCACGTTTCTATGGGACGATGAAGTACGGGTATATACACCATCCCACCGTATGCACGCCGGTCTGATCGGCCAAGACCGACCAAGCTTGGTCGTCTTGGAACGCGTGCCCAAAATTGGCATGATGCGCGGCTTTTGCGGCACCAGATTTCTGTTGCAAATCGATCTCGACCACTCAACTTCGCCGGACAAATTGAGTGGCCCAGATCACACTTTCACAAGACAATAAGATATGGGCGCCTACACCGTCATGTCGTCTACACACATGCACGATCGGCCTCAAATTGTATCCCAAGCTTGATTAGACCAAGGCGAAGAGTGATGCTTGCGCACCTCTTCAAAAACCCTAATTCCATCAACGGTCGCAGATGAGTGTCTCAAAGATCATCTCGTCCGTCCCAACTTCACCGGCTTGGTTATACATCCCTGGTCAGGAGTTAATTGGTCAGTGAGGCGTCATGGTGATCACCACCCATCACTTTACCACATCATGATGCAGTACCTGCATATAATACACACGTTACTTCACATGTATCGACTTCCTAAATAACTTAGTTATTTAATCGAGCATTACATGCTACTTTCTGTGGGTCCCACGATCCACACACTCGAGACATCAATCATGTCACAAATCGGGGGATATATACTGGGGTATTGGTCTGGAGGTTTACAGCGTGCAGCGTGCAACACGCCATCACAAGAACGTGTCAGGAAGTCATGGACGGTTAGAGATGACAGGAGAAGTGGGCAAGACTGGTCGTGTAATAATAACACACAACTCTACTACTCCATCACTCCACTTTCTCCACTTCCCATGAGAGACGTGAATAAGGCTCAAATGACTTGTATAAATAGGTTCTCCTCCCTATTTCTAAAAAAAAGGAACAAGTCCAGACAACAAAGGCAAGTGTTGATACCATCGTATTCAAACACCGGAACTGATAGCTTACATCCTGCAAGCCAGTCCAGCTTTCTGATACAAGTCATACATAGCCAACACCTTCACAATCTCAACACCTTCTTCGCTTCCCTCCCTAAGATCAACCCCATCTCCTTCACTTTGTGACCGAAACAAGTCCGGAACGGCCATTTCTTGGTTTAGGCCGGATTTGCCTGATTGATTTCTCGAATCTACAAGCACTCCCGTGTAGTGCATTTGTTTAAGGTTTAGACTCATTTCTCATCCACACACCCCAAATTACCAAAACCGGCAGAGATAGTTTTCACCCCTAAATAATTGGCGACCACAGTGGGAGGTTGATCTCTCGGTTGCAAAAAATTGAATTATCAATTTTCGGTTTTCATCTCGCGATGTATCCTCACCCGGAAACCACAAATGGTTCAGATATCATGGGAAGTCTAGCTAGAATGCTTGAGGATGTCTTGGCAAATCAAGCCGGTATCGCTAGAAGACAGAACGAGACATTCCGCCTTTTGAATGATATAACAGCACGACTACAAGAAGGGTCGGCAGGCATCTACTCAGACAGTACAAGAAACACCGGATCCTTAGTCAGGAGTCACACCTTTACCAGTGGATATGGAGAAAGATCACGTAATCACAGGGGACTCAGAAGAGACGAACAACATGGTCCAGCCGACTACGAAGACTCGAGGCAACTCCACAGAGGAAAAGACTTGTCCGGTGTACCACAACGTCTGCCGGATAAAGAAAGGGAGCCTGCAGCTTACGGAGCCCTGCTAGAAGATTTATATCTCAAGACTCTTGTCGAAACCCGGAAGACTGTCCAATCCGCATCGACCTTTCAACTAAGTGAAGAAATGCTTGAGGAATGAGAGATAAATCAAGGAACACGTGAGTACAGAGGATGGGAGCGTTCAATTCGATCACTCAGCAGTGATCTTACGACACCTTTCATACCCCGTCACCCAGGGAAGCGATCCGTGGATATGATGGCACTCACAAGTATTCCAACTTCATCTCCGGAATGTGCTCCACGTCGAAGCCATGTAGAGACACCACAACGCCCACGAACGCAGGAAAAGCTAGACTCGAAGTACCTACACTTTCCATTCCCAATGGAAAAGATTTTAGAGTTGTTTGGAGGCGTGGAGTACGAAACATAGAGGTGGAGCTACCTCCTGTGTGGCGTCCACCAACTGATCAAGAAGTAATGGACCCAAGGTATTGTCATTTCCACAGGTTCCTTCACCACCCTACCAGTGAATGCAACGCTTTGAAACGCATTGTTCAGAAGAAGCTTAATTTAGAGGGATAGCTTTCCTTCTCTGAGATATTGATGCAGACGATTTCCTTAAAGAGGCTACTTCAGTTTGATACAAGTAAGGCTTCAAAAACAAGCAAGTTTTATTCAACAATTTTACAAGAAAGATAGTTTTAGAATTCACTGGGGACTTGGCATCTCGCACATCGAGAAAGAGGCTCAATGATCAAACGCCATGTTTGTCTCCCTTCATACTTCCCTTTTACACGACATTTGCAATTTCAAATGATATGTGCAATCATTCATGACCAAGATGCAAAATCCATTTAAAATAATGTCTTTCAGAAAATTCATCCACAAAACTGTCTCAAAATAAACCTATTTAATTACCTATTAATTCAAAACCGGAAGTCAAATTATGAAAGGAAATCCTCACTATCACTCAAAAAGAAAAGCATCTAAAAGAAGAGACAAGTATGTGGCACGAATCCTTCAAGGAAAGTCCTTCAAGAAGAATCGTCCTTTCCGGGGCAAGAGTGACTTTCATCCTTTGAAGTACAAAATGCCTACTTCAACTCCTTAGACAACTTTACAACCTCTTCTTCCCCGGCGAGTAACACATTCTCGCGAAGGGACTTCATCTTGTAATTTCTCGGAGCTCCTGAATCTCGGAGAACCCTTTGAAGAACCAAGGAGCATTGAAGTCATACTGCACAAACACATCTCGATGGCACTTCCAGTCTTCAATCATCTCCTCAGAAACTGTTCGACCAGTCGTGACGCTCATCCCATGGATAGAAAATAAAGCTTCATGAACGCGGTTGACCAATGCAAGACGACTTTTGAGCTTCGTAGTGGTAGCAATGTGGACGTGCTTCTCCCATATCGCCATGTACAACCCTTCGAACTGAGCTGGCACACTGAATCCTCCAACCAACACATGACCTGGATAAGGGACAGTGAATGGAGGATCGAACAAAGCTCCGTGCCGCATTACCAATACTTCACCAATCACAGGGAGCCTTGTCGGTTGCAGGGGGCCTTTCAGAAGAAGTCACCACGACAGCCTTATTGATTGGAACTTGCTCAGGACGTTCTTCAATGGGAGCCACCTCAACAGTAGCGGATGTTGCCTCTCTTACATTCCCCCAGATGTCTACTTCACTCTGGGTGCTGATTTCCATCACGACCCCATCAACAAAGTCACTTAGGGAAGCACCTTGTCCAGCCGAGCTTGCATCATCTCTGTCATTGTCGGGAAAATGAGCGGTTTCACCTGGGACCTCTCAACATGAAGATCGGTGTACTGCAGGACTTCTAAGGATCAAGTGTTACTAGACTTCTCAAAGATGAGGATCGGTGTCGCGCACTTCTCAACATGAAGGCTAACGTTACCAGACTTCTCGTTCTGAATGCGCGCCAACCTTGTGAAATATTTTCTTTCGGAATTCCCTGATTTCAAGCAATGATCGCTCTTAGAGGAATTTACTCTGGAGAAATGAAGGAATCGACAGAAAGAGATTTAAATACCTGCATATTGGAGGAATTGAGGATCACCGAATCACATGCCTTCCTTTTAGATCTCTCTCCTGCTTGGGGACCGCAATCATCGCCTCCGGGTCCGTTTGGGTGGGAGTGGCTTCAACCGAAATGCTTCTTCAAGGCGTCGAAGATGGCTCACCACGGAATCTGTCACAACATCCTCCGAGAATTCTTGGAAAGCTAACAGTTGCTTCCTCCAAAATTCCTTATACTTATCGGTTACCACTGGTTTTCTCCCAATAGGCCAGAAGGGAAGACTCTGCAATGCCAAGAACATGTCAGCATTAAAAATACCCGGGAGAAGTTCTTTCGGAGCCTCCGACGGACGGATAAACGGAACACCCTAGTCAAATCCCATTTGACGAGCAGCCCTGTCGATGTTGTACGGAGTCACAGTAAATGCTTCGTTGAATAGAGACGGGATATATCCCGGAATGCAGTTGTGTAGATAAATAAGTTCTCCAAATTTCAGAGTCTTGACATCGGTACACAACACAGCATCAGGACCGTCAGAAGCAATAGCAAAAGTCTTCGGCTGAACAATGGAAGAGTGGATCGGCCCCATGGACGGAAATCTACGGAAGACACATTATCAAAGATGTCCACGAGTTTCGCACCGGTTCTGGGATGCCTCCTATGCCAACGGAGTATTCTCGAGCCACCATACAAACTACTGAGCGAAGTTGCAGGAACAGAAGCATAACTTTTGAAATGTTCCCACAAGAATGCCTGAAGAAAAGCGAGTGGACATACGACTCTACCTTCTTGTACCCGTTGGAAACATGCATATCCATTGCTAAGGCGTCCAGATGAGAATACAACGATCCAAGGAACAAGGCACCTAAGGGAATAACTTCACCTTTTGCTAGCTTTATAGCAATCTTAACCAGGACACCCCTTATGGTTTTCTTTCCAGAACCGTCGTCAAATATATCTCTAGATAGCCAAAAAGACAAGAATGCAATCACCCTGAGCTCGTTTTCCAACTCCTGATCCGGTTCTGGGTCTACAGGAGACCACTCCAATACCCACCAGGTGTAAAAGCATCTTGTATCTTTTTTCTCCTCCTTGTCCAGATCGTCGAATTCTACCACCTTTTGGAGTATAGCATCATAATCACGTTGTTCCGTGTCAGAAAGCTCGTAATAAAAACTCCCAACGACAACAGGTTCATCAATGCAGCTACGCTTTCCAGAGTAATAGTCATCTCTCCCCATCTAAATATGGTTGTATGAGTAGAAGGGCGCCACCGAGAAATGAAAGTAATCAAGCCTGCAACATCTTTCTTAATTTCAAGAGTAGCAAGATGCCATGACGGCGTTAAGATTTGCGCTTTGGTCAAATTAGCTTTAACATCCTTATTATTCAACATGCGTCTCATCCACCCTTCATAAGAACCCAACGGAGTATGGCAAATCTTGAAGTCAATAGGAGAAGGCGGATATTCATTTCTTCGAAGACAGAACCTCATCACAAGTGCCGAAGAAGAAGATGGATCAGTTTCCATATTTTCTGAACCGGAGAGCAGACTATCTTATGAGAGGGATGTTTCCTAATGTTTGGAAAAGGCAAGGTGAACAACTCACAGCAATGTTTGGCATATTCTTGAACATGTCAACACTTCCCGACTTAGCACCAAAGATTATCTCCGAAGACATCTCGACAGAGTTATTTTCTTCATTCTACAATAAAAGACAGAATCGGTACTTATATAAAAAAACGCATAGGATGTGTGGTCGCACACGGCAGAACACACATTCAAGTTGGAATACACAAGGCCGGGATTGGGTCCAAGTCTCGGTATTGATCGAGTTTCAAGTCCGGTATTGCTCAAGTTTCAAGTCCGATTGATCAAGTTTCAAGTCTCGGTGTTGCTCAAGTTTCAAGTCCTAGTATTGCTCAAGTTTCAAGTCCTAGATTGATCAAGTTTCAAGTCTGGTGTTGCTCAAGTTTCAAGTCCGATATTTATCAAGTCACAAGTCCGGTATTGCTCAAGTTTCAAGTCCGGTGTTGGTCAAGGGCACGAGGCTGGTATAAAGGTGACATTCAGTCAGGCATACACGATATGGGACCCACGTTCAATCGAGCATATATGGCGGGACCATATTTATTTGCAAAACACGGTTCTCTTATGTCATGGGAATCATGTTCACGAAATTCAAGCCGAGTTCCTTTCCAAGCTACAACCTAAGAAGCTAGGTTTTGTATGCAACAATGAAAAAGGAGGCAAGACAAAACATATTCATGGATTCACGGTTTGTTTTACTAAGCAATCCTAACAAATGTTGGTGTATCAATCTTGGTGGAAGAACTAAGCATAGTATATATCTTGCAAAAGGTGTTTACCTAGCAAACTAGGGTTTTACCTTAAAAAAAAAAGCTTACCTTGCTGCGGACGGACGGACGGCGACGGCAAGCACCGGCGGTTGGCGGTGACAGTGGAGATCACGTACGAGAGCTGCCGAACAAAAAAAAAGAGAAAGTGTGAAGAAAAAAGAAAAGGGGTCGGTCCTTTTATAGACAAAATTTGGAAGAATCCTAATAGAACAAGGATTCCTCTTTTGATTGAATTCCTCTTTTGCTTGGGTTCCTCTTTTGATTCAAACACGCAAGGAAGGAAACCTGTCCCACCAAAGGATTCCGCGCTTGCGCAACGGCGTTTACATGGACAACTGCTAGCAGTCGATAAAAATTCTTCCGGATAAACTTTCTTTATCCTGTCTTCTTCATATAAGTATGTCACCATCTCATGCCTACCCCACAATGGCGTAACCATTATGCGCTAGGCATGGGACTTAATGTTGATGGTGGATTTTCATTTAAGGCCAAAATTGTGCGCTAGTATCTTGCAAAAGATAAAGCCATTAATAAGTGATGAATACTTCTTCACTTTACTAATTCACCTAGAATAGAGCATGTGGCAACAATCCCAGTATTCTGTGAATTAAATACACAAAATTCATCCAGGTTGGAGCATGTAGCAACAATCCCATATACCATGTGAATTTACTGACATTATTAATTAATGCATGACCAGCCTTGTATTTCCCAATACTCATTACCGTGTGGCATGACGACCGAGTGTTGTTCTCAGCAGCAACACGAATCTCCAAGCATTAATAATGAAGCATGTACGAAATACCCATACAGGCTACGACTCTCGGTGTGTTATACTAGCCCGATTGTGCATATTTGAACCTGAACTGACCATATCAGTCTCAGAAACGATCACGACCATCCATCTTCACCGGCATGATTGGATGGCTTAGATTGAATCCATGACCCCAAGCAGGTATTGAAATATTCACTATCGACCCAACGCGGGCCCCGCATGGTCGGCCTCCCCAAAAGGGGTGGCATAGTTTGCCAAACCGTCCAAACCAAAGCAGTATGGACGAAAAACCCTAAATTAGGGTTTGCGGCACATTACATGTATCGCAAAACAAGTCTCAACCATCCATCTTCGCAGGCATAGATGGAGGGTGTAGATGTAGATTCAAAGGGCCCATAGCATGTCAAAGACAAACACCATGGGCCCGCCTACATACTGATCGGTCGGGACCAACTATGGTTGGTCGTCTTGATTCGTGCGCCCCAAACTGGGTATGACACACGGTAAGCAAAACCTAATTAGGGTTTGTGTCACGATCACGATCGTCCATTTTCTCTGCACGAATAAAGGGTCCAGGAATAGACTAAGCGGTCCTAAAGTATCAACACGATCACCGTGGGCCCACCTATGTCCACACCCGATCGACCAAGACCAAACTTGGCTGTACACCTTGATTCGTGCGCCCAAGCTAGGCGTGGTCACACTTCCCAACCATAAATCCGATCTCGACCGCTCAAGTTTACCAAACAAATTGAGTGGCTTAGATCACGTTTCTATGGGACGATGAAGTACAGGTATATACACCATCCCACCGTATGCACGCCGGTCTGATCGGCCAAGACCGACCAAGCTTGGTCGCCTTGGAACGCGTGCCCAAAATTGGCATGATGCGCGCTTTGCGGCACCAGATTTGTTGCAAATCGATCTCGACCACTCAACTTCACGGACAAATTGAGTGTCCCCGGATCACACTTTCACGAGACAATAAGATATGGGCGCCGCCATGTCGTCTACACACATGCACGATCGGCCCTGTCAAAATTTTATCCCAAGCTTGGATTCGACCAAGCTGAAGAGTGATGCTTGCGCACCTCTTCAAAAACCCTAATTCTATCAACGGTCGCAGATGAGTGTCTCAAAGATCATCTCGCCCGTCCAACTTCACCGGCTTGGTTATACAACCCTGGTTAGGAGTTAATTGGTCAGTGAGGCGTCATGGTGATCACCACCCGTCACTTTACCACATCATGATGCAAAGACCTGCATAGAATACACACGGTACTTCACAGGTATCGACTTCATAAATAACTTAGTTATTTAATCGAGCATTACATGCTACTTTCTGTGGGTCCCACGATCCACACACTCGGGACATCAATCATGTCACAAACTTGGGGATATATATTGGGGTATTGGTCTGGCGGTTTACAGCGTGCAGTGTGCAACGCGCCATCACAAGAATGTGTCAGGAAGTCATGGACGGTTAGAGATGACAGGAGAAGTGGGCAAGACTAGTCGTGTAACACTAACACACAACTCCACTACTCCATCACTCCACTTCCCATGAGAGACGTGAATAAGGCTCAAATGACTTGTATAAATAGGTTCTCCTCCCTATTTCCAAAAAAGGAACAAGTCCAGACAACAGAGGCAAGTGTTGATACCATCGTATTCAAACACCGGAACTGATAGCTTACATCCTGCAAGCTAGTCCAAATTTTTCGATACAAGTCATACATAGCCAACACCTTCACAATCTCAACACCTTCTTCGCTTCCCTCCCTAAGATCAACCCCATCTCCTTCACTTTGTGACCGAAACAAGTCTGGAACAGCCATTTCTTGGTTTAGGCCGAATTTGCACAGATTGATTTCTCGAATCTACAAGCACTCCCATGTAGTGCATTTGTTTAAGGTTTAGACTCATTTCTCATCCACACACCCCAAATTACCAAAACCGGCAGAGATAGTTTTCACCCATAAACAAAGTGCAATTGAGCAAGTATTGCTCAATTCGACAAATTACTGATAAATTATGAATTTGATGTGCAATTGAGCAAGTATTGCTCAATTCGAAAAATTACTGATAAATTACTAAATATTGATAGTTGGATCAATATTTGAGCAACTGAGCAAGTATTGCTCAATTCGACGAATTATTTATGGGTGACGGGACCCAAATAAAATATTGGTAGATTACCGAATATTATATAATTAATCCGCGTTGATCAACATAAGTTTATTTGGTGTTTGAACTTGCTCAGAATAATGATTTGCTGAACGTTTGTTCAAAAACCCTAAATTTTGACGAATTGCTCATTAGTCGACGAATTGCTGAAAATAGGTCATGAGCAAAGGAGGGACCGACCACATGAGACCATGGACGTTCATGTGATGTCCAATTGCTCGAGTGAGCATGCACCAGGGTTCTCAGTTAGAGAGTTGGTGAAGGAATGATGATTAAATGCCGGTTTCATCATTTATTGAATTACTGCTGGGTTCAACATTAGGCAAAAACGTAAGTATGAAAGATGGGGACCGACCAAGAGAGCATGGGGCCGGCTCTTGGTGGCCACGGGACTAGATGTTGTCCGTTTGAGCAATCCCCAGGTTGGTTGGAGAGAGTATGGGCCCAATATGAGCAATTGAGCAAATTAGGTCAGAATTATGAAAACATGTGGGATCGGCTTTGTGCAAGCCCTAGGAATGACTCTTGTCGGTCATCAACGCATGCACATGTTACCGCGGTGTCCGTGTCTCCGTACTGAGAGTTTCAGTATTTTCTGATGTGCGTTCGAGCAACATTGTGAATTTTCAGAAGAGTTTTATCTTCACTGAAATTCTTGATTTTTGTTGGAATGAGCATGTATGCTCAATTAATCAATATTTGTAAATATTAAAATAAGAGTATTTTAATATTCAAAATTGCCGTGAGAGGCTAGCTAGTCATGTGACCACGTTGGCTTTTGAATTTTCATGATTTGAGCAATATTCGAGAAATTATGAAGAAATCATGATTTTTGCTCAAACCAAGGAGTTTCATGAATTTTAGGAAAATAATAATTATAAAATACTAGGGATTGCAGGGTGTGGACCGGCCACGGCTGGGGCATGGCCGGCCGGCTATGTTGCCCGGTCCCGCACTCCTTTTCTTATTTTATAATATTATTTTCATGAATCCGTGATGTTATGGAGAATCCATGAGTTTTTTTGTTGAAACGGAGGAGTTTCATGAGTTTAGGGAATAATAGTTATAAAAAGCTATGGATTGTGAGGTGTGGGACCGGCCACGGCTAAGGCATGGCCGGCCGGCTATGTTGCCCGGTCCCGCACACCTTTCTTTATTTTATAATATTATTTCATGAATCCATGAAGTTATGGAGAATCCATGAATTTTTTTGAAACAAGGAGTTTCATGAAATTGGGGAATGATTATTATAATAGGCTAAGGATTGTAAGGTGTGGGACCGACCACAGCTAAGGCATGGCCGGCCGGCCATGTTGCCTGGTCCTGCACACCTTTCCTTATTTTATAATATTATTATTTTTCATGAATCCGTGAAGTTATGGAGAATTCATGAATTTTGTAAAAACAAGGAAAGTTGCTAAAGTCAAGGAGTTTTTTTCATGAGTTCATGAAATAAAAAAATAGGGCAAAATAATGAGACAAGCATGGGGACCGGCCACGGCTAGGGCATGGATGGCCGGCCGGACGGTGGGCCCGGCCCCTGGGCGCTCCTTATTATTTTATTAATATTTGTTGTTTTCTCCTGTTTTGCGTAGGATTCCTCATCTGTCCATATTTTTGGATGCTCGTTCGTGCATCCGGGTGCTCAGTCATGCATCATTGTCGAGTACACGTACACCATTTTTGTGGGGCTTACTCAGTGATGATCCAGATGCCCGGTTGTTGAGTATTTATTGCTAATCCATGAGATTCAGTGTAACATAATTCATGAAACAAGACAATAAAATAAATAGTTATTTATTATCAATTCATAGGGTCAGCTGTGGATTCGACCATGAATTTGGAATAATAAAATAGGCATTACCATTCCATGGGATCGTGGATTCGACCATAGAATCGGAGTAATAAAATTATCTATTACCATTTCATGAGATTAGCAGTGAATTCGATCATGAAATCGGAGTAATGAGATAAATTGTTGTTGCCATTCCATGAGATCAAGTCGTAGATTCGATCATGGAATCAGAGCAACTGTTATTGCCATTCCATGGGATCAGGTCGTGGATTCGACCATGGAATCGGAGCAACCGTTATTGCCATTCCATGGGATCAGGTCGTGGATTCGACCATGGAATAGGAACAATAATAGATTATTTTGGGAATTCAGTGGTGAATGTCACGGCAGAATTAATCTATGTGTATAGTCAGGAGACGGCTAATCCTGAGGGTGTTCTCAGACTCTACGGAGAACACCCGAGTTTATACACGTCGCTCTACATAGTCAGGATCGGTGAGTGTCACTGCATCCCGAAGGCGTTGTTGCTCTCAATCTGACGGAGAACCGCCCAACCGTTCTTCTATGTAGAGGGGGTCGCTCTCATGTAGTCGTCGAACAGTGAGTATCACCGACGTCTGAAGGCGTTAAGCCCTCTCAACAAACAATTATGTAGGAGGACCGCCCAATTCTATTATTCTACATAGAAGGCACAATGAAATGCCAGGGATCGAACGCTCAGCTAGTGGAGGCTTTTCGAAAGACATGTTCATCATGGCTTCGTAAAATATGAATGGTCACATGCCTGAAGCCGTACCAAAAACATGCAGTATCATGATTTTACGGTTTTGACCTTTGTTGAAAATCCACCATCAACATTAAGTTCCTTGCTTAGTGAGGAACAATCATGTTCCGCAGTAAGCATTAGATGGTGATTTTCAGTCGACGACATCGTGGTTGAACTCAGTCTACAAAGGTAGTTTCAGAATCCTCGATTTGCTCCAATGGTGTCATGTATGAGCAAATGTTCGGGTGAGGACCCTGATAGTGTGATAGAGTGTTATTTTGTGGACATGGAGAGGTGAAGTGCTGCTGATTTGGTCGGTCAAAAGTCTAGTTTTTTGGTCGACTTAGGATATATGGGCCCGAGTCCAAAAGGAAACCCATGTTTTATTAAGTTTTGGAAATAAATTTGATATAAAATTCCATGTGTGCATGTGGTCGGTTGTCAATCCGTCAAATATAATTTCACTTTCTCAATCAACTAAATATAAATATAGTATGCGATAAGAAAGAGTTCGTATCCACAGAGAGGCGTTTGTTGTTATAAATTTTCAGTTTCTAAGTATCCCAAGGTATGTTTGTTGTATTTAAGCAAATAAAAGTAATTAAAAGCAAAATAAGTAATTAGAATTATCAATAAGGAGAAGATATTGGTCACGGGATAGTATCATTCACAAACATGTATTTTCATCAATGATTAGAATTGGTATTTAATCTCGTATTTATTAAAAGTCCTAGGATATCTTGATCGCAAGTATAACCGTTAATTCTGTTTTCATCACAACCACATTAAAAGATGCATATGTGAATTCTTCAGTCGTAAAGCAACCTAAAGTGTAAAAAGCACAATTAAGTTTAACTCTAAAAGCATTAAGATTTATGGAATAAGACTCATCAATGCAAGCGAATGTGTAAAAGCACTAAACGTTTTAACAAAAGTTATGATTCACTTGTGACTAATAGGATATATCACTATAAGCACTAATCACAATTATCTACTTAGAATCGGGGATAAACAACGTTTTTAGATTGAAAACCCCTAATATAGCTCTAGAGATGAACACAAATCGGATTGATTCCGGACTCAACCTAACAAGTTTTCAAATCTTATAACACTATTAATTGTGAATCACAAACAATAATTACTGAGACAAAACTAATTCATTGAATCAAAAGCATGTTGAGAAATCAACTTTTATCCCATAACCAATAATAAGTTTAGCTACTCATAGCTATGGAGTTCATCATCATCAATATTCAATAATAAAAAAGGAAGAAGAAGAACAAAACCAAACCCTAGAAGCGTAAACAAAAGTGGCTCTCCAAAAATTCCAAGCAAAAAGATAAGATCCTAAGTTGTAGAAGACCTTCCCTTTTATAGCTTTCTCCAACTTCTAAAATTAGGTCTAGTCTTCAAAGTCCATTAGGTGAGAGTCCACCAAGCCCACAAGAATGAGAAACCCGTGTAGAAAATACGCCCAAAAACGGTCGCCGGAAGTCTGGGATTGTGGCCGAACCGGTGGAAAGTCACGGAAAACAGTTCGGGTGACCAAGAAGTCCTCCGGCCAATGGCCAACGGGTTGGATCGGCCAGTCAACGGGCTAGCTCGGGTCAACTCGGTCAAACACCGAGTCGGGAGAGTCAAAGCCGGAGTCAAGGTGACCGGGCGGACTTTGGTGAGCTAACTAGGCTGACTTGATGGGGTTGCCATGGCATGAACCATTTGCACAGGCTGTTAGTCATGCACCATCATTGCACTGCATTGTTTCACTGCCAGCAACCTAGCCTATAAATTACCAGCATCTAGGCCCAGCTACACAGCTTCATCATTGCATTAGTTCCATACATCTATCAGCCACAAATCATGTCATTTCAACCACCTGCCCTGTACAACTCCATTCAACACTTTCAGCTCACTCACTGCAATGCACAGCTCATCTCAACACCACAGAAACCTGCACATCCACCATCTTGCAGACCCATCATTCATCTCTGCCACCAGTCTGCAACTCACTGCATTTCCTTTGTCTCGATCAACCACCTACAACTCAAAGCACAGCCTCAACTCACAGCACTTGCACTTGTAATGCCATTACCATCATCCCGAACCCTCTCATTACCACTAATTCATACCAACTCTAACAAATCCTCAAACGCACTACTTTCTCCCCTGGGTTCCATTCCAGCTGCCACTTTAACCTGCAATTCGTTGTCAAGCCATTCTTGTGTTAAACACCACCTTGCACATAACCTTTCTGCACCAGCTCAGCTCATGTAATACCCTGCCAGCAACCACCAGCTAAGGCCAAATTCACGAAGAAACCACTCCTGAACCTTGACTCATTCATCTCCTTAGCCAAACTTATTACTCAACCCTTAGCTCCTACACTGTCTGACTTTGGCGGCCATCTCCTTGCCATTTCTCAAACCCTAATCTTACCCACGGCTATAGCATTAGCTCGCCATCACCATTTCTTCTCATGCTAACCCGCAGCAACAGGCTGCCTCAATCTCATACAATACCCACCCAGAGCCATGGCTACTGCAGCACAGACCAAGGCGGGCTGCTGGTGTCTTTGCCACTTTCTTATCAATCGAGAAATGGCAGCAGAAGGAAAGACATCTCTCTTCCGTAAACACTGTCACAGCCTTGTGCACTCCAAAACCGCAACACAATGTATTATGCTATTTTAAGCCATCAGTTCACAAGCAATCTTCCAGTGCCAGGTCTCAGTTACTTCTTCCTAAACATTCATCTATAGTTTATTTCATTTATTCAGCTTCATTGTATCATACCAAATAAAAACTAGTCAGAATCCTTCTTGCTGTAATTATACACCTTCATCGATCCATGGCGGCATCACTCACCACACTTGAATCAAAGACAAGTTCCCTTTCTCTTCTTCATTCAACTTCAAAATCCATCAAACCCTTACTTCAATTTCATCAATCTCTTCTCTTGATCGATTGCAACTCAACTTGACCTCATACCCATTTAATAACAACACCATCCTCTCAATCGGGCCTGTAATCTCCATAGCTCATTCTCGAGCCACAACAATCCCAAATCTCGATTTACCACTCGACTTTCAAAACCCATCTCGATCCAAATCGAGCAACATCTCTACATCGACTTCAATCGAGAGCACTGAAAAAAATCTGCAGAACCCTAACTCAATCGACTCAATCAATTACTTTCAACGAGAAAACCCCATCTCAAATTCCTTTATTGTCTTCATCTTCTCACAACTTCGGATTGTTCCACGACCAAAACAGATTCAATCCATCTTTCATCATCTCTGCTCCATATCGGTTCAAAACCCTCTTCATCGTCTCAATTTCGGAAGGAAGTCACTCGGCTGCGCCTCTGCAATTTTCTCGATCCCATTTCGGACAGTGTAAAAACAATGATGAGAGAAAATGATTTCTCTCTGATTTTTAGGTTTTACGTAGTCTTGAACCGGGTAGTGCCCCAAAGATAGGATAAGGGACACTCGGTTACTCGAGCACCTTAAAATAGGTACAGGCCACCAAGGTTCTTTGCTCCATGCTTCTCTAGACTAAGCTGCGGTGTTCGCCTCCTATTGCTTTGGCTAGGCTCGGCTCTCAATAGCGAGACACGTGAACTGGCCTTTGTGCTCCTTTTCGCTCCAAATGGCTAATTTCTTCTTTTTTCCCCCCGCGCGACTCCAGAGTACCTAATAACTCAAAAACACACGTAAAGTACATAATTCACAAGAAAAATAGCAAAGAAAGCATAAACTCTATATAGTAAATACGGTATATTCTACACCTATCAGATTCCCCCTCACTTAGACTTTGCTAGTCCTCGAGCAAATCAAACAAAACAATAGAATACAACAACTCCGTGTCGTCGAGGCTACGGTCACTTTTAGCATAAATAACAAGCCTTTAAACCCCTAGGTGTCCCTAGTGGACGAGTTATAGTCTCGTGAGGGTTTACTAGAGATATACCCACAAAACCTATTTTTCCAACTTACTAGTTCTCCGTAATGATAGTATCCAACGCGCTAAGAAGACATAGAGATTCTCACACTAGTCATAAGAAGTTAGACACATAAATGAACACAATCTCATTCTTAAAAGTTGAGAGAGAGATAACCATCCCTTCTCGACTAAAATTCGGGTTCGGAGTGATCAAAAGTCTCGACTACGCCTCACAAGAAAGGGTTTTATGATATTGCTCTCAATAATAAACAGACTCTTTATGGGTCACACATGTGTCCGAGGTTGGAATGAAGAGAGAATCTGAGACACGTTGAATGGTAGGAAGATAAAACCCTCCAAGTATTTTGAAAACCCACATCTTTTATATATTTTTTGAAAACCCATTTTTCCGACGATCTCTTGAAAGGAAATCAAACCATTTAACGAAGGTGGGAATATGCTTACTTACGGTGAATCCGTTCGGCGTGCGGCTAGCACCACTCTCACGGCATCCATAGAAACGTCTTCGGTCTTCTATCGATTGTCTTCATCTTCGTCTTCGGTCTTCAACTCTTGATGATAACTCTCGAACTTCGTAGAATCTTGACAATATGATTCTTTCCTCTAATTCCTTGTCGCTTGAAACTTCATTATAGATATTCCTTCTTTCCATAGGCTTTATTGAAAGAACACAAAAATAAAAACAAACTATACAAACCCAATTTTTTTTTTTTTTTTTTGAATAACAAATAAAAATAAAAAAAAATAAAAACATTTTTCTCTTGTCTCTTTTTTTTTTTTTTTTTTTTCAAATTTTTTTCAAATTTTTTTTTTTTTTTTGAGACAAGAGAAAGTAAAATACAAAAATAAAAATGTAAGTACAATGCCATGGTATAAGTACTTTACCACTTGAATCTTCACAACTTATATGTCTTGATATCATAAACTTCTCGAATTCTCATCCTTAATAATTTCCACTCTTGTATAATAGTCTTCAACTTATAAAAATTCTGCCCTTGTTTTGTTGCTTTACTTAAATTTGAAATCTGCCCATTTCTGTACCGTTGCTTGTAAACCTCGAACGTATTCAACTTTCCTTCGAATTTGTGTTGCTCCTCTTGTTGATGATAATGGTGTTTCTATGGACCGTTTGGTGTAGAGAGAGATAAGGTGGATGGTGCTAACTGCGAACAAGATCACAAGTGGTATGTAAGTTAGCAATTCGATGTCACCAACATGGTTGATAAAAATAGCACTCAAGAGATCAAAATAGTGCTTCTATGGTGTGAAGTTGGACACTCACCATTACCGCCTGAATTTACGTACGGTGACACACACTCTAAAAGCACAATTTAGACAGTACAAGGAATTGAAGGTTGGTGCCTCACATTATGTAACATGGGTAGTCTCCACTATAGGGGATCACCGTTCTAATACCGAATTCATCTGCACCTTATTTGCCACTGGCATGGTTAAATCCAACTTTAACTCTCATACAATTAAGAAACCCAATCATGTTCTCTGTCATCTCTAAGTTCAGTCACTATTGTGAGATTCTCGATGTAATCTTAGCGACATGTATACTATGTGACTCTAAATAACTACAAGTTGGAGTTTCCTTATTCACTAGTTCACAAAAAAGTTGAAAAATTGCAAAAATTTACAACATAAACCACTCCCCACACTTAAACTTTACATTGTCCTCAATGTAAATTGAATCGTCCAAAGTAAGTCAAGGTGGGAAATCCTAACAAGAAATCGGCAAAAACAAAGTAAAAACAAAACAAGAAAAACTAAAAACAAGAAAAGAAATAAATACAAGACAAGAAATACTCATCCTTTGGGTTGCCTCCCAATTAGCGCTTGGTTTAAAGTCGTCACCGACTATCTCCTTGCTTTCTATGACTCCTCCGGAGGAGCACATCCACAAAGTTAACTCCTTCCACCACTTCGGAAGTGAAATTCTCATAATATGGTTTCAACCGGTACCCATTAACTTTAAGTTCTTTCCACGTAGCTATGCTACGAATTTCCACCGCACCATGAGAAAACACATTAGTAACAATAAAAGGTCCGATCCATCGTGACCTTAGTTTACCTTGAAATAATTGCAAGCGAGAATTAAACAAAAGCACTTTCGCCCAATGCAAAATTGTTTCCTAGAAATCATGTTATCATGGAATGCTTTCGTCTTTTCTTTGTAAATCCGTGAACTTTCAAATGCATCATTGCGGAGCTCCTCTAGCTCTTGGAGTTGTAACTTCCTTTGCTTTCCATCCCCATCCGTCTCCATGTTGCATTGCTTAATAGCCCAAAACGCCTTATGCTCAATTTCCACGGGTAAGTGACAAGGTTTACCATACACAAACCTAAAAGGAGACATTCCAATAGGTGTTTTATATGCGGTTCTATACGCCCACAAAGCATCATTAAGTCGCATGCTCCAATCCTTCCTTGTTGGGTTCACCGTCTTTTCTAGAATTGATTTCACCTCCTGGTTAGACACCTCGGCTTGTCCATTGGTTTGGGGATGATAAGGTGTTGCAATCTTGTGCGACACATTGTACTTCGACAACAAGCTTTGTAAAATCTATTTTTGAAGTGAGAACCCCCATCGCTAATTATGGCTCTTGGAATTCCAAACCTTGCAAAAATATTAGCTTGCACAAAATCAAAACCACTTTAGAATCATTAGTAGGGGTGGCCTTAGCTTCCACCCATAAGAGACATAATCAACCGCAAGTAAGATATAAAAATTCCCATGGGAGTTGACAAAAGGCCCCATAAAATCAATACCCCATACATCAAAAACTTCAATAAATTGAATATAAGTTTGTGGCATTTGATTTCGGGCACCTAGATTGCCGGTTCTTTGACACCTATCACAAGTTGTACATAATATATGTGCATCCTTAAACAAAGTTGGCCAATAAAAACCACTTTAAAGTACCTTGTGCGCGGTTCTCTTACTCCCAAAATGTCCTCCGCAAGCATAAGAGTGACAAAAAGACAAGATAGAGTTAAATTCGGAATCGGGCACGCACCTTCGTATTACTTGATCACTACCATGTTTCCATAAGTATGGATCATCCCATATGTATTGGTTCCCTAACCTCTTAAGTTTGTCCCTCTCAGCACGAGACAAGTTCTTTGGGATTTGTTTAGAAACTAAGTAATTGACAATATCGGCATACCATGGTTCTCCAAGGGCAATCGAGAAAAGTTGCTCGTCAGGAAACTTTCACGCAACGGGATAGTCTCCTTGTCCACAGCAAGTCGGCTCAAATGATCCACAACGGTGTTCTCAATTCCTTTCTTGTCTTTGATTTCAATATCAAACTCTTGCAAGAGTAATATCCATCGTATGAGCCTCGGTTTCGCCTCTTTCTTTGTAAGCAAGTATCTAAGTGCTGCATGATCAGAAAAGACAACAACTTTTGTACCAATTAGATAAGAGCGAAACTTTTCTAAAGCAAAAACAATGGCTAATAACTCCTTTTCAGTGGTTGTGTAGTTTTCTTGAGCCTTATTTAACGTTCTAGAAGCATAATAGATAGCATGAGGAAGTTTCCCCACACGTTGCCCAAGCACCGCACCAACCGCATAATCACTAGCATCACACATGAGTTCAAACGGCTTACTCCAATCCGGTGGTTTAATGATAGGAGCTGAAATCAAAAGTTCTTTCAAACGATTGAATGCCGCCATACATTTCTCATCAAAGTTAAAAACCACATCTTTTTGCAATAAGTTACAAAGTGGTGATGCTATCTTGGAAAAGTCCTTGATGAACCTACGATAAAAACCATGACCAAGAAAAGAGCGTATCTCCCTCACCGTAGTGGGAGGGGTTAGAGCACGAATAAGGTCTATCTTAGATTTATCAACTTCCAAGCCTTTAGAAGATATTATATGGCCTAAAACTATGCCATGAGTTACCATGAAATGGCACTTCTCCCAATTTAGCACAAGATTTGTTTCAACACATCGTTCAAGGATTAGAGACAAATTGTTCAAGCAAAGGTCAAAAGAATCACCAAAGACACTAAAGTCATCCATGAACACTTCGATTATGTTTTCAACATATTCGAAAAGATACTTACCATACACCTTTGAAAGGTAGCCTGGAGCATTGCACAAGCCAAAAGGCATCCTTCTATAAGCAAAAGTACCGAAAGGACAAGTGAAAGTGGTTTTCTCTTGGTCCTCCGGTCTATCACAATCTGATTATAACCTGAATAGCCATCAAGAAAGCAATAGTAAGAGTGTCCAACTAAACGTTCAAGCATTTGATCAATAAAAGGTAAAGGAAAGTGATCTTTTCTAGTGGTAGCATTCAATTTTCTATAATCAATACAAACCCTCCAACCGGTTTGCACACGAGTTGGGACAAGTTCATTCTTATCATTCTCCACCACCGTCACACCCGATTTCTTTGGTACTACTTGTCACCGGGCTTACCCACTTGCTATCGGATATGGGGTAGATAACACCCACTTCCAAAAAGCTTGAGTATCTCCTTTTCACAACTTCCATCATGGGAGGATTCAAAACGGCGTTGCGCGTCCTTTTAGGCTTTGCATCATCCTCCAAACGAATTTTGTGCATACAAACGGCGGGGCTAATACCCTTGATATCGGCAATTGTCCATCCTATGGCCGTCTTGTACTTCCTTAGCACCCTTAGAAGTTTTTGCTCTATAAATCACTAAGCTTGTTAGAAACAATCACGGTAACTCTTCATTATCACCCAAGTACAAGTACTTAAGGTGGTCGGGAAGAGGTTTCAATTCTAAAATCGGAGATTTAATAATTGAAGGTACAAGCTTTTCATCATTTGCATGGTAAAGAAATAAAAGAGATATTATGAGTTTTCGGGCATTCTTGTAGTGAATTAAGATCACCAAGAGCTTCCTTGACTTCATTACCATACTCTACACCATTATCTATGGATGTAGTTAACACGGTTTCCAAAGCATCATCACCGTTTAATTCAAACATTTGTTGTGCCAATGTATCCATCACATCAATGGAGAAACAAGAATGGACATCGCTAGGATATCTCATCGTCTCGAAAATGTTGAAACGTATTATTTCTCCATCAAACTCCATAGTTAGCGTTCCCTTATCCACATCAATTATGGTTTTCGCCGTTTTCATGAAAGGACGCCCAAGAAGCAATGGAAGAGATGAGTCCTATGAACCTCCATCCATCTCTAACACACAAAAGTCCGCTGGAAATACAAGTTGATTAACATGCACAAGAACATCCTCAACAATACCCATTGGGTAAACATTAGAGCGATCGGCTAATTGCAATTCAATTTCAGCCTTTTTAAGAGGACCAAGATCAAGTGAATTATACATTGGCGCGGGCATAACATTAACGGAAGCACCTAAGTCCAACATAGCTTTGTTAAAAGTTGTGTTACCAATTGTGACGGGAATGTCAAAACTACTAGGATCCTTGCACTTAAGTGGGAGTTTGTGTTGTAAGATTGCCGAAGCATTCTCCCCCACACTAAGCACTTCATTACCTTTGAGCCTTTGTTTGTTGGTATACAAGTCCTTCAACACCTTTGCATACTTTGGAACTTGCTTGATAGCATCAATGAGTGGTATGTTCACATGGATCTTTTTAAGAACGTCTAAAATCTCCTTTTCTAATTCCGCCTTCTTAGAACTTGCAAATCTGCGAGGAAAAGGAGAGGAGGAACATAAGTAAAACCGGAGTTTTAGAGTTAGAAATAGGTACCTCGAAGTTTGGGGAGAATCCTCGACTTTCTCCTCCAAAACGGGTTCCTTTGGTGTCTCCACCTTGCCCGAATCGGAACTTCGGGTTGCACAAGTTGTGTACCGCTTCTCAACGTAATAGCATTGACACCCTCTTTTGGGTTAATAGGTTGAGAAGGGAGTTTCCCACTATTTTGCGCCTTCAATTGGTTCAACTCAATAGCCATGGAGCCCATTTGTGTTTGCAACTCCTTAATAGCACTCTTAGTCTCTTGTTGACTTTCTTTGAACATGGTAGAAATACCTTGCATCATTGCTTGAAGCTTTGAATCAATATCAACACCTTGATTTTGTGATTGTTGTGCTTGAGGTTGCTGAAATTGTTGTTGTTGTGGTTGAAATCCACTAGGACGGTTGAAAGTAGGTTGTTGAACGGCACCTTGCTTGTTGGCATAGATAAAATTGGGGTGATCTCTCCATCCCGGATTGTAAGTGTTGGAGTAGGGATCATACCGTCTTGGTTGATTCGGAAAGATCGCATTAGCTTGCTCGTCTTCATAAGATTGAGGAGAAGTTGGTATAACCGCGGATGCAACTTTTTTGCAACATTGCGGTCATGTTACCCATTTGTTGACGAAGTTCCTCCACCTCGCTCACTTCACTCACCCTTCTTAGAATCACATCCGAACCACGACTTAAGAATTGTTGTGAGTTCGCTGCCATGTTTTCAATCAACTCTCTAGCTTGTGCCACCGTCTTGCTAACTAGTGCACCACCACCCGCAGCGTCAATAAGATTCCTATCACTTGATTGAGTCCTTCATAGAAGTATTGGATGATCATAGCGTCACTAAATTGGTGGTGAGGGCAGCTTGCAACCAATCTCTTGTGCCGTTCCCAACATTCATATAAGGATTCTCCCACGTTTTGCTTCATCCCACAAATTTCTTTGCGAATTTGAGTAGCCTTGGATGCGGAAAATATCTCTCCAAAAGAGTTTCTTCAACCCATTCCATGTTGTGACACTTCCGGGAGGTAAATAGTACAACCAATCCTTAGCACTATCCATTAAAGATAAAACGAAAAACCTTGAACATTGCACCATCCGCCTCAACATTTCTTTGGAAGCATAGCCGTGACAATGGTGTGGAAGTCCAAAAGATGTTTGTTAGGATCTTCATTCACCATGCCATGGAATTTTGGTAATTCTCTAAGCAACCCCGGCTTTATCTCAAAAGTAGAGTTCGTTTGAATACACCCATGTTGTGTATCAAGCCTATGAGAAGCTAAGTCCTTGAGTGAACGATTTGCATCACCCATTGCTTCTTCTTCTTGGTGTTGGAAAATCTCTTCTCCTACCTCTAACTCGTGCTGCTCGTCCGTTGTGTTTGCCTTGGTTGGAGTATTGTGCCTTTTCGGTAGCTATCCCGCACCTTGGATAATTCCAATCTTTAGTAGCCGTGATTGATACCTGAAAACAATTCTAGCAAACAAGTGAGAAACAAGACGACAAACAAAAAGCAAAGATAAAAGCAGAAATTGTAAAAAGAAACTAAAAACTCAATAACAAGCCGTATGCCTCCCCGGCAACGGCGCCAAAATTTGGTCGGTTGTCAATCCGTCAAATATAATTTCACTTTCTCAATCAACTAAATATAAATATAGTATGCGATAAGAAAGAGTTCGTATCCACAGAGAGGCGTTTGTTGTTATAAATTTTCAGTTTCTAAGTATCCCAAGGTATGTTTGTTGTATTTAAGCAAATAAAAGTAATTAAAAGAAAAATAAGTAATTAGAATTATCAATAAGGAGAAGATATTGGTCAAGGGATAGTATCATTCACAAACATGTATTTTCATCAATGATTAGAATTGGTATTTAATCTCGTATTTATTAGAAGTCCTAGGATATCTTGATCGCAAGTATAACCCGTTAATTCCCTGTTTTCATCACAACCACATTAAAAGATGCATATGTGAATTCTTCGTCGAAAGCAACCTAAAGTGTAAAAGCACAATTAAGTTTAACTCCCTAAAAGCATTAAGATTTATGGAATAAGACCCATCAATGCAAACGAATGTGTAAAAGCACTAAACGTTTTAACAAAAGTTATGATTCACTTGTGACTAATAGGATATATCACTATAAGCACTAATCACAATTATGCTACTTAGAATCGGGGATAAACAACGTTTTCGTATTGAAAACCCTAATATAGCTCTAGAGATGAACACAAATCGGATTGATTCCGGACTCAACCTAACAAGTTTTCAAATCTTATAACACTATTAATTGTGAATCACAAACAATAATTACTGAGACAAAACTAATTCATTGAATCAAAAGCATGTTGAGAAATCAACTTTTATCCCATAACCAATAATAAGTTTAGCTACTCATAGTTATGGAGTTCATCATCATCAATATTCAATAATAAAAAGGAAAAAGAAGAACAAAACCAAACCCTAGAAGCGTAAACAAAAGTGGCTCTCCAAAAATTCCAAGCAAAAAGATAAGATCCTAAGTTGTAGAAGACCTTCCCTTTTATAGCTTTCTCCAACTTCTAAAATTAGGTCTAGTCTTCAAAGTCCATTAGGTGAGAGTCCACCAAGCCCACAAGAATGAGAAACCCATGTAGAAAATACGTCCCAAAAACGGTCGCCGGAGTGGGATTGTGGCGGAGGAAAGTCGCTAAAACAGACTCCGGTGGCCATCGGGTAAGTCCGCCGATCCCACCGGTCCAATTGGATCGGGCCGGGTCAACGGGCTAGCTCGGGTCAACTCGGTCAAACACCGAGTTAGGGAGAGTCAGGCCGAGTCAAGGTGACCGGGCGGACTTTGGTGAGCTAACTAGGCTGACTTGATGGGGTTGCCATGGCATGAACCATTTGCACAGGCTGTTAGTCATGCACCATCATTGCACCGCATTGTTTCACTCGCTGACAACCTAGCCTATAAATTACCAAAAGATCTAGGCCCCATACACAGCTTCATCATTGCATTAGTTCCATACATCTATCAGCCACAAATCATGTCATTTCAACCACCTGCCCTGTACAACTCCATTCAACACTTTCAGCTCACTCACTGCAATGCACAGCTCATCTCAACACCACAGAAACCTGCACATCCACCATCTTGCAGACCCATCATTCATCTCTGCCACCAGTCTGCAACTCACTGCATTTCCTTTGTCTCAGTCAACCACCTACAATTCAAGCACAGTCTCAACTCACAGCCACTGCACTTGTAATGCCATTACCATCATCCCAGAACCCTCTCATTACCACTAATTCATACCAACTCTCGGCTCATCCCCCAACTGCACTTTCTCCCTGGGTTCCATTCAGTGCCACTTTAACACCGCAATTCGTTGTCAAGCCATTCTTGTGTTAAACACCACCTTGCACATAACCTTTACGCACCCACTCACTCATGTAATACCACACCCGAACCACCAGCTAAGGCCAAATTCATAAAGAAAACCACTTTGAACCTTCACTCATTCATCTCCTTAGCCGACTTATTACTCAACCCTTAGCTCCTACACCTTGCAATCTGACTTTGCAGCCCATCTCCTTGCCATTTCTCAAACCCTAATCGTACCACAGCTATAGCATTAGCTCTGCCATCACCATTTCTTCTCATGCTAACCTGCAACAGCTGCGGCTCAATCTCATACAATACCCACAGAGCCATAGCTCTTTGCAAAGACAGGACAAGGCGGAAGCTGTTGGTGTCTTTGCCACTTTCTTCTTGCCGAAATGGCGGCCCGGCTGCCAACACATCTCTCTTCCGTAAACACCATCACTGACCTTGTGCACTCCAAAACCGCAACACAATGTATTATGCTATTTTAAGCCATCAGTTCACAAGCAATCTTCCGAGTGCCGGTCTCGTTACTTCTTCCTAAACATTCATCTATAGTTTATTTCATTTATTCGATTCATTGTATCATACCGGTTAAAACCATTGTAATCCTTCTTGCTGTAATTATACACCTTCATCGATCCATGGCAGCATCACTCACCACACTTGAATCAGCACAAGTTCCCTTTCTCTTCTTCATTCAACTTCAGAAATCCATCAAACCCTTACTTCAATTTCATCAATCTCTTCTCTTGACTGATTGCAACTCAACTTGACCTCATACCCATTTAATAACCGCACCATCCTCTCAATCGAGCCTGTAATCTCCATAGCTCATTTTGAGCCACAACAATCCCAAATCTCGATTTACCACTCGACTTTCAAAACCCATCTCGATCTGAAACTGAGCAACATCTCTACATCGACTTCAATCGAGAGCAGCTATAAAAAAAATCTGCAGAACCCCTAACTCTGAATCGACTCAATCAATTACTTTCAACAGCAGCAAACCCCATCTCAAATTCCTTCATTGTCTTCATCTTCTCACAGCTTCAGCATTGTTCACGACCAAAACAGATTCAATCCATCTTTCATCATCTCTGCCTCCATATCAGTTCAAAACCCTCTTCATCGTCTTAATTTCAGAAGGAAGTCAGCTCAGCCTGCGCCTCTCTGAATTTCTCTCGATCCCATTTCAGACAGTGTAAAAACAATGATGAGAGAAAATGATTTCTCTCCGATTTTTAGGTTTTCACGTAGTCTTTGAACTGGGTAGTGCTGACATAGGATAAGGGACACTCGCCACTCGAGCACCTTAAAATAGGTACGGGCCACCAAGGTTCTTTGCTCCATGCTTCTCTAGACTAAGTGCGGTGTTCGCCTCCTATTGCTGGGCTAGGCTCGGCTCTCAATAACGGTGCACGTGAACCGGCCTTTGTGCTCCTTTTCGCTCCAAATGGCTAATTTCTTCTTCTTTTCCCAGCGACTCCGGTACCTAATAACTCAAAAACACACGTAAAGTACATAATTCACAAGAAAAATAGCAAAGAAAGCATAAACTCTATATAGTAAATACGGTATATTCTACACCTATCAGCATGTATGCGTAAGTTTCATGAAAATTTGTTTTAGAAAACATATGCCCGTTCGTTCGTTAGTTTAAGAAACGAGCAATAATCCCTAATATGAAAGAGATACATGAATTCTTGAGTAGACATGGTCTAGTTGCAGTAGAGAAAATTTTGTTGATGGAGGTTTCATGAAAACCAAAATTTATTTTCAAAGCATGAACTTTCACAAATACTTTTAGGAACATAAGTTCGTAGTAAAAGTGATAAATAATGATCCTTAAAGTTAAAGGAATTTTTGAAAAGACCTGCACCTCATGATAAAATTTAGTTGGAATATGTGGACCTTTACAAAAGTATAAAAGACCCTCGTTTCATAGACGAACGCTCATTTGAGCAAAAGTATAATTTTTTTTTAAATGGAATAAACTCTCGTTTTCAAAGACGGATGCTCGCGAGAGGGAGCAAAATATACATATATTTTCAAAGTTACGTGAGTTTCACATTAAAATATATATTTTGTGTAAAATCAATGTTTTGATTTTGAACAACTGTTGAAAATAGACAATTATACATGGTGAAATAATGTCTGTATGTGAGTTTTCACAATTGTAGAATGGACGTCTGTCCAAATTTTGAAAAAAAGTTCACACAGTAAAGATTTACGTGGGTTGTTCACGATCTTATGAAAGATTTTGCAAAGTGATTTTAAACAATTGTTAAAAGCAAACAATAATTTTTTTCGTGAATTTCGTGATTTCATAGTGTATGCACACACGGTAGAAAATCAGTGAATGTTCACATGAAGGGTTATGTGAATTATTAATAATTAGTGAAAAGTCAGGTGTCAGACTTTTAAGTAATTGGTGTTGCTCGTGTTTGCAAGTTTGATGGAGCGAGCAAGATTTTCGAAATTTTACGTTATTATCACTAAGTTCGTGAAACCGTAAATAGGTAAGAGTTGAGAGTTACCATTTTTGTAGACGCTGATGTGAGCATCCTAATTATTCTTGTTGTTCTTTAATTCCACTGTTTTGATGAAATCTGCATCTACGGATGATATACAGAAGTAGTAATGTTGTATGGACATCACAACAACTTTGCAAGAATGACTAGTTCCCATAATGATACTTCCAGAGATGATATTTCTACAGATGCAGCTTCAAGAAATGGTGCTTCTGGGACCTCTGAGTGATGGTGAGAGATCCTTCACACTGAGTTGTATTCCTGATTACTTAGTATTAGTAATGCACGAGAAGTCTCTGATGGAGGAATATAACATCGAGAGCAGCTCGACAAATGGGTCCTTGTTCGATTGATGTGGATTACCCAGAAATAGCAGTAAGTCTTCGGAGTGGAGAATCCATAAATAAGGATCATAGAATGATATCGATCACTGTAAAGTCCCTGGCTGTCTCTTTGGTGAGTTGTTGGCGCTCCTTATGACTTTTTCTTTTCCGTGAAATTAGGATCATGAAACCAATATTTGTTACTCCGTTTCAGAACTTTTGCTCCATCGAGCCTTGATGGTCTTCAATTCATTGTTGTTGAACAAATAATTTCGGAATCGAGCGCCAAAGAAGAATTCGATGTAAGTACCTCTTCGTATAATCGTTCATGGCACTCCTTGAATGAAATACCACTAATTGTTATTGATGTATTCAAAAGGAGATTTCCATGGAATGAGGGAGTACTGACGATTCTCATTCGTCTTCGGAGGATGGTGAAGAAGAAAACCCCGGATTTCGAAACCGAGTGAAAGCAATGATGTTTCCAATGGTGATGTTGGCAATTCCGGTCCTTTGAGAACTTTAGGGACTACTCGAGTAAGTACCCATCGTATATTTTCTTCATAGAAGTATGAAATTGCTGATTTGTTGATGAATGAATGAAGATTCTCATGAATAAGTGAAAAGTTTTACTGAAATACGTCACCAGGAAATTCAGAACTCAGCGTTTTAGCAAAAATGCCGTAAAATCTTCATCTGATGTCAGATTTTCGCGATCTACCCATGTATCCTTATGCCCAGAAAATTTCCAAGCTTTAGCGAAGAAGATTTTTAAGGTTTGAGCACGTTTAGGGACCGAAATAGATAAAACAATAAACTTCCTGGAGACCTTCGGAAAATTTTCAGCTGGCATGTGGTCCAATGTTTTGGCCACAACTCTTCGCTCGTTTCTCCAATTGTTGTGAATTTTGGATATGTTGTAGAGGACATCCATACGAAGAGAATGGTATATGACCCACCCCTATATTCCTCACCAAATTCTCCCAGCTCTCTGCTTTGTGCATGACAGTGAAAAAATCGTCTCATACGAGATTGTTGTAAAACGCCCCCGTTGCGTCTTCAGACCATTTGTTCGTGTCATGAACTGTTGGTGAAGGATTTTGATATCATTGATTCATTTGAGATTAGGAACCCTTGATTGATACTTGAGCATGGTGGTGCTTGCAGTGCCATCTTCTGTCAGTAGTAGAAACATTACTTATGAAACCCTGGTCACGGGACCGTAGCTGATGTTGCTCTCAAGAGGGGTGATATAACGATCATGGTTTCATGTCCTGGTGGTAGCATCCCTTTTATGATGAATGATTAGCACATGAGAGTCTAGTACCACGGGTCTTTGACCGTGAAAGTGATCGTCATGATTAGTGGACCGTCAGTCCCCAGTATTTTGTTAAATCTCTCCTTTTCGTTTTCTCTTCTTCTGGCAAGACTTGAATAGAGGACCCAGGTAGAAAAATTGATGTAAAGACCTAGGTGGTCTAAGTTAGATGTACCTTGATGAAGGACTTAGTGGAAAGACCTGGTGAACACCGATCGACTGTAGAAGTTATGAATCCCGTCTAAGAATTCTTGCTTGCATGTTGTATGTTCTGGAAGCTGTAGGAACCTCATACGACGTCGGAATTCGATGATTGACCCCAACGTTTGAAGCTAAGAGACTGAGTTATCACATGAGAATAGAATCACTCAACTTGGAGTTGTAGAGGTCAGCCAACGAAGCGTGCACATTTGTAATTTGTAATCACGTACAAACTTTTCAGATTTAGTAGACCTGACAGTAAATGCCGTATCTTTCAGCTCGTATGTCCGATTGATGTGACCTTTTGGTATGTTGTAGCAGAGACATAGACGAACATCTTTTGTTGAGGAAGAATTGTACCATTACTCACCCATTGGTACGTTTTTGTAAACCCATGGCCTGAAGTGTGTTGTATCTCATTTGCAGAGGTGATGAGAACATCTTGTAGAAGTCTTTGGCTTGGGCCCACCAGTCGTGCAAGCTTTGGGAAGACTTTCATGTGAACATATTTTCATGTCTACACATCTTGATACGAATCATCAATGCTTGGAGAATTCCGCTTCATCGAGCAATGCTTCGTAGAATGGTTAGTTGATGAAGACCGATGTTGCACACCGAGATCGTTATTGATGTTGAGATCACGATTGAATTCTCTCCGAAAATTCTTGTTAATCTTGAGACCATGAATAGAGTTCCTCCACATATCCTTGTTGATGCTGATACTGGGTGGAGTTCCTCTACTATGTGAACCTTCACGTTCACGAACTAGTTGTTGGGTTGAGCATCCCTAAGATGTAGGTGTACTGGGAGTACAACCCGAATTATCCTGATCATTATGACTTTACCGTGAACTGGCTTCATCAATGAGTCGACGTTGTTGCGGCATATTGCATCGTGAGCCTCCATTAAGGTGTGATCGATGAAGAGATAAGTTCCTTAGTTGTGCAAAGTTCGTGATGTAGAGAGATTAAGTGATAAAGTTTTCATGGAATCGCATCAGTTGCAATGACTTGTTATGTCTTGAATCTTTTCCAATAAGATCAAGTCCCCAGTGCATGTTTAAGTAATTCGTGCCATCGATGGATGAATGATGTTGCATCTCGCCTAAAGTCTTGTCATGGAGATAGTGAAGACTCAACGATTGTAGTTCAGTTTCACTTTGATCGTGTCGGTGGTGAATCAGCGTGTCATCGTCGAGATGTTTGTGCTGAAGACAGAGGCGCCGAAGGTGTACTCTTTGGTTGGGAGTACAATTTGAAGACTTCTTAGATACTTGAGCATTGAAGCGTCGTATTATTTAAGCTGCGAATGTCTTAGGCTTGATCGTCTCGGCCGAGTATCTTCCACTGATTCAAGATTCCTTTCCTTGCGGTAGTGGGATTCAACACTTGTGGTACATCGAGCTTTCGATTTTGTGGGACATATGGCTACTCCTCTGCAAGGTTACGAGAAACGCCCAAAGTGTTCCTTGCCATGCTTGGACATTATCTCGATAATGAATGTCTCAATGCTCGATTTAGAGAAATGTCGAGATTCAACCACTTGGTAAAAATACTGCTGAAGTGAGATTACCAACTTATAGCATCTTGCAATAGCAGAGATGCTAGCATAATTGAGTCCCCATGCTAGAATAGCATGTGAGGAAATAAATGACATAGACATGGGAGGAACGAGACTTGCACCGAGTGCGGGACTTTTTGATGAATGTCTATGCATCTTTTGCAGAGTTCTTGTTTCAACCTCACAAAGTTCGAAATTCCCGCAAGTGCTCCGATGATGGAACGTCCGCCAAATCTTCTCGGATCGAACTTTCTTCGTTGGAGAGATGTGCAACCAAAGACGCTCAATCGGTAGTCATCTTCGGCATGAATCCACGTCCATCCAATAATCATGTCGTATCCGGGATCTTCCCTGATTATGTGAAACTTGGTTTCGTCCAGGTTGAGCCAACTTTCATTTTGAGAGTGATACAACCACATGCATCTATGTGCGTTCCTTCATGGTCTCTGATTGAGATAAGAGAGGAGTATCAGCTTAGTTGAGTGATGCCTGCGATTCTGAGGGTTTTCAGTGGAATGTTGTTGATGGCGGTGTTAGCATCGATCAACATTCTTCCAAATTCATTTCCTCTGAGATGGACTGTGGTAAGCGGTCCCAGTCGTGCATCTCTCTTGTCTGTGGATGAAGGTTCAAGGAGTATTTCGGGATGGACAGATGTCGACATAATGTAATTTGGTGTTGTGAACATGTCCTTCATTTGTGTCTTAGGCAGATATAGAGCAATTTCACGGATACGCTTGATCAACGATTGAACTGCTTCTTTGGCCAAGTTATTCATGATTGCAAAAGTTCGATTAGGAGAGGATTCTTGTATACTCCTTCGAGTCCCAGTTGAAGCTATTATGGATCAACCTTCTCTTTGAAGATGTGTTTCAAATATTGCGATTACTTGTTGGATGATCCATGAACCTATGAAGGTGGCGGTACACAGGATTCTCTATTTCTTCTTCGATTGGCTCTCTCTGAAGAACGACAATTTGATTGTACCATCTTGAACCGAGACTTCCGGTAACTCGATCACTCCTTCATGAGAAGAGAGAAGTTTGAGTCTGTCTGATCATTTCCCCGTTCGTTGATGCCGGGTCGAGGTTTGTGCATTTCAGGATTGGTTATCTTTTCTTCGCGCCTTCAAAGAAGCCTAAGATGTTGGAGAAGCGCTATGATGTTGTGTCTCGGCTTTCTTTTTATTTATTTCGGCAACAACGTTTGTTAAAGTTTGGAGGATTGTACTGATTGTTGATTAGGCGTCGGATGCTTCGAGGTTCCTCCAACCTTGCAGACTTTTCTCTTTCCAAGAAAGCGAGTGCGATGATCGGCCGATCGTTTGGCTACTTCATGAAGCTTTGAGAAAGTATGAAACCGAGAGATTTTAGCAAGGCTCAGGACTAGGATCATTCCGTTGATGCTCAAGTCCACCGATTGTTGTTCGAGTGTCATTCGGTCATGACAATTCAAAGCTTGGACTCAACCTCTTCAATGTAATCGTTCGGATGTTCGTTGCTCTTCTCGAGACATTCTTCCTAAGTCGGAGAGAGTAATATGCTCTAAGACGAAGAAGTATTTCCTGTAAATGGCATTAACCATTTCTCCATAACTAGCGATGCTCCCAGATGCAATATTGTTGTACCGAGACGTGTTCTCGAGCGTTCCATGTTCCGTTGTACAACGTAAATGTTGGGGAAGTGTAGACCTACAGGAAAGGAATTCTTTGCGTAGCAGCAGGATATGGAGGTTGATGACGATGAACAGATGATGCTTTGTCTTTTCCTCGATCCTCCATGAAGCGTTCCAGGTCTTCACGAGTGATGAAGCCTGCAGGTTCCTTTGTTGGTGGGTTATCTACAGCTTTGTGCACCTCATCATCATCTACTACATGGATCGGAGTGACTTTAAGATCAGCAGCCGGAGATATTTCTTTGGCTTTTCCTTTTTTCTGAGCTTTCTCTGACATCTTGTTAGTGAGAGTTTTGAGATAATTTCACAGCTCCTTCTGAGTGTTATCCATGTCAATATGATTTTTGGAAAGAGTTTCTTGCACCTTCGTGAGATCACCTATGGTAGGTGGATTTCTTATGATTTCTTTAACAGACCTGCCGAATAGAGGATTGTCTCTGATGTTGGTTTGCGGAGGAGTGGTATCACCAGCACCGATGTTGGAAGCAGGAGTAGTTTCTGGAGTACCACCATTGTTGCTAGTGCTAGCGTTGTTTGGGTTAGGATTTGTGACTGAACCTGACCTAAGATCAACCATTTTGTGAAAATATGAGATTGCAACCGAGAGATTAATCTCCCACTGTGGTCGCCAATCTGTGAATGGGGAAAAACGATTCGCTGGTTTTTTGGGAAAGTGAAGAGTCAAGCGTGTGGTCGAGACTCCTCGAGCCGACCAAACTGCTCAACCTCACACAGATGCACCGCTGCAAAGGGGGTGCTTAGATTTGAGAGATCAATCTGTAGGACTCCGACCTAAACCAAGACAATGGTCGTTCCAGAGTCAATTCGGCCGAAAAGAGGGAGATTGGTTGATCTGTAGGAGGGAAGCTGAGAATAGTATGGAATCAGTGATGATCAAGGATTGTGTGTCATATCCCAGACTAAGGGCTAACCCTGATAAGGGCTATCCAGTGCCGGGTGCCTTAGTAATTAGTCTAGCTTTTATTATTTCTACCGTTGGTAATTATTAGTAGCCTAGTGTGTGACTGGCGCGTGTGCCAATCACACCCTTCTCACCACCTTATCTCCTGAAATCTGTGGTGGATTATCATTATTGAAACTTTAAGAAAAGCCTGTTACTTCTCTTTCTTAATTTTGAGTTGTTCTTGAGACCGATTTGTAGTGTAGATCACTACAATTGGTATCGAGCGCGCTCGATCTCGAGGACATGATACAATGGTGAATCAAAAGACTTTGAAGATCTTAACGAAGGGTTACTACACTCACAAAAAACCAGGGAAGAATCACAAGAACGAACAGGTACCGTCAAAAGATTGGAAGATGCTCAAGTGAAGAACTCAGCTGATATAGCTCAAATGATTAAGACGATGAGTGGTATATAAGCTATTATAGCACAGAGGTAGAAAAAGTTGTAAAGAAGATTGGACCAAATGATTCGGGATCGCACTCTAACAACAGAGATCTAATATAGGAGGTAATAATAATCAATCTCCTTTCTCGAATCGGTTTTCACATCATCATAAACCTAAGGTTGATTTTCCTAGATTTGGAGGGTTAACCCTAGATCGTGGATTAGAAAATGTAAAAAATATTTCCACTCCACTCTATGGATGAAGAACAAAAAGTACATCTGGCTTCCTTGTACTTAGAAGATAAGGCTGATGTGTGGTTCCAAGATTATCAGGAGGGAAAGGAAGAAATAGTATGGGAAGAATTTATCCTAGACATCACCTCCAGATTTCAGGAGTTGGGTCATGATGACATTGTGGGTGAGTTCAATAAACTGAGCCAAACCGGTACAGTGTTGGAGTATCAAGAGATATTTGAAGAATTGAAGGCTTTAATGATCGCCAAGAACAAATACCTCACAGAGGCTTATTTTACTTCCAGTTGGATCAGTGGGTTGAAGGAAGAGCTTAGAATATCTGTACAGATGTTTAGCCCTACTGGTTTGAGGCAAGCCATTCATTTAGCCAGAATGCAAGAGGCTCTATTAGAAACCACAACAAGGAGAAGCAAAGCAAACCTCAAGTTACCTCCTCTACACATTCCCAGCACCAATAGAGCAATTGTAACTTCTCCTAGGTCAAGTACACCCTCACCCAGACAGGGGAACACACCCACCTCTAAATTACCCCCCATTAGAAAGCTGACTTATGCTGAAATGAGGTCAAGAAGGGAAAAGGGATTATGTTATAACTGTGATGAGGTCTTTAGCAAGGGGGCATAAGTGTGTGAAGCAACAATTGTTTATGTTGGCAGCTGATGATGAAGACTTGGCTCAATCTGAAGAAGAATCCCCTGGAGCTCACCACTAATTCAGGAGCTAGCTGAAGAAGAGGTAGAGATATCACTACATGCTCTCTCAGGTAATATCTCTACTAATACCATCAAGATTAAAGGTAAGTCTAAAAACAGGAAATCACTCACTATACTCATAGATAGTGGGAGTACCCATAGCTTTCTAGACCCTGAAATAGCTAGAGTTAGTGGCCACTGTATTGAATCAACTAATGCATTTCAAGTGGCTGTAGCGGATGGGAATAAATTGTTGAGTACAACTAAGTGCTCTGGTTTTCCTTGGAATATGCAAGGCCATGAATTTGAGTTTGATTTGAGGCTGTTGCCCCTTGGTGGTTGTGATATGGTCTTAGGAGTTGATTGGATGAAGACTATTAGCCCTGTGCAATTTGATTTTTCCAAGTTAACCATTACTTTTAAAATAAAGGGTGAATATATTGAGTTAACTGGAATGACAGATATTACTCCAAGTATTTCCATAATAACAGGTGAGGAATGTGACAAGCTCTTAAAGAGTGAGAAGAAGAAGCAAGTATTTATGGCACATCTATATTCACTCAGAGCCATTGAATCTGACACCACCATTCCTGAAACCCTCAAGCCCATCCTCAATTCACATGAGACAGTGTTTAAGGAACCCAATACCCTACCTCCACACAGAAATCATGATCACTACATTCCTCTTAAACCACTTTCAACTCCTCCCAATCAAAGACCCTATAGAATTCCCTACATACAAAAGGAGGTAGTGGAAAAATTAGTACAAGAAATGCTAACAATAGGAATCATTAAACCCGAATCATAGCCCTTTTTCTTCACCAATTTTACTAGTGAAAAAGAAGGATGGAACTTGGAGGTTTTGTGTAGACTACAGAAAGGTGAATGAGATAACTATCAAAGACAAGTACCCCATTCCAGTTATTGAAGAATTACTAGATGAGCTCAAAGGATCAAGGGTGTTTTCTAAGATTGATCTAAGAGCAGGATATCATCAAATAAGAGTGGCAGTATCCGATACACACAAGACTGCTTTTAAAACTCACCAAGGGCATTACGAGTTTCTAGTCATGCCATTTGGATTAACTAATGCTCTGCCAGTTTTTGAGGCCTTGATGAATGATGTGTTCAAGCCCTTTTTGAGGAAGTTCATACTGGTCTTCTTTGATGACATCTTGATATACAGCCCTGATTTGGAAACTCACCAGCAACATCTCAGCATCACACTATCTCTTCTCAAGAAACATTCCCTCTATGCTAAGTTAAGCAAATGTTACTTTGGGCAGACACAGATTGAGTACTTGGGTCACATAATTAATGGTGAAGGAGTAGGCTGTGACCACTGAGAAGATCTCTTGTATGAAGAATTGGCCAACCCCAAAACTATTAAAGAGTTGAGAGGGTTCTTAGGTCTTACTGAGGTACTACAGGAAGTTTGTAAAAGGGTATGGGATCATCTGCAAACCTCTCACCGAGTTACTTAAGAAGAATAACTTCCAATTGGAATGAGGCATCCCAACTATCATTTGAACATCTAAAGGAGGCCATGATAACCACTCCTGTGCTTATACTACCAGATTTTTTCAAAACCATTTGAGTTATACACTGATGCTTGTGACACGGGGGTAGGAGAGCTGTCTTAATGCGGAACCGAGACCAATTGCATTTTTAGCAAGGGAATGGGAACCGGGTTTCTATCTCTGTCTACATATGAAAAAGAGATGATGGCGTGTAGTCATGGCAAAGTGACCAAATGGAGGACTTACTTGATGGGAAATAAATTTATCATATATACAGACCATCAGAGTATTAAGTATCTACTAGAACAAAGAATTCACACCTCTCTACAGCAGAAATGGCTTTCAAAACTCTTGGGGTACACTTATGAGTTAAGGTATAAGAAGGGTACTGAGAATAAGGTAGCAGATGCCCTATCCAGGGTTGTAATAACTAAAGATTCTAGTTACAATGCCATATCCCAAAGTCAACCTTCTTGGGTAGAAGAAGTGCAACACAGCTACACAAAAGATCAGATGGCAAGTGACATTATTTCTAAATTACTCATTCAAGCTGATGCAGTAGAGAATTATAGCTTCCAACAAGGAGTGCTGAGATTCAAAAACAGAATCTATGTGGGGGTAAATGGAGAGCTTAGACAGAGGATTATGGAAGCCATTCATACTTCTTCCATTAGAGGACATTCGGGGTCTCAAGCCCGGCTATCAAAGGGCCAAATTATATTTTCATTGGAAGGGTATGAAGCAACAAATACTTGCGGTATGTCAAGGAATGTGACATTTGCCAACAACATAAGAACTTCAACACCCTACCTGCAGGGACTCTTACAGCCACTTCAATACCCGGACTCAACATGGGAGCATATTAGCATGGACTTCATCACAGGGCTACCCAAATCAAGGGGAGAACAGTGATCTTAGTAGTGGTGGACCAGATTTACCAAATACAAACCACTTCTTGGCCCTCGGTCATCCCTACACCGCCTCATATGTAGCCAAGGTATTCATTGACTCAATCTTTAAAATTGCATGGATTACCCAAAACAATAGTCTCGACAGAGATAGTGTGTTTATGAGCAACTTTTGGCAAGCCTTATTTGCTAAATTAGGAACCACCTTACACATGAGCACCTTGCCTACCATCCTCGGACGGATGGTCGGTGAGAGAGAGTAAATGCATGTCTAGAGACCTACCTAAGATGTATGACAAGTTTTAGGCCATCAAAATGGGTTACATGGCTCTCACTTTACGAGTGGTGGTACAACACATCATATCACACAAGTCTAAAGCTAACTCCCTTTCAAGCATTGTATGGGTTTGCACCTCCTCAGCTTGGTATTCTATCATCTCAAGCTGGAGTCCATGCTGCAGTAGAAGACTATTTACAACAGAGACAAGTAATGAGTCAAATGTTGAAGGAAACTCTAGAGATGGCACAACACAGGGTGAAACAACAAGCTGACAAGAAAAGGTCTGAGAGGTCCTTTGAAATAGGGGACTGGGTGTATCTGAGGCTACAACCATATCTCCGGACTTCAGTTCAACGAGGAAGAATTTAAAGCTAGCGGCCAAGTTCTATGGTCCCTACAAGGTGCTGGCTAAGATAGGAGCAGTGGCATATAAATTGGAGCTACCATCCAGTTCAAGTATACACTCTACCTTTCATGTCTCTCAGCTTAAACCTAAAGTGGGAAGAAGAGTGGTAATCCGGACAAATTGCCAACCACTCCACACAAAGAGGCAACATCAAGGTAGAACCATTGAAGATTTTGGCAACCAGGGAGATTAAAAAGAACCAACAAGTAATAACACAGATCTTGATACAATGGAAGGATATGACTGCAGCGAAGCTACTTGGGAAGACAAGCGGTTTATATAGCAACAATTTGAAAACTTCATCCTTGAGGACAAGGATAGTTAGAAGGGAAGGGCATTTGTCATATCCCAGACTAAGGGCTAACCCTGATAAGGGCTATCCATCTGTCGGGTGCCTTAGTAATTAGTCTAGCTTTTATTATTTCTACCGTTGGTAATTATTAGTAGCCTAGTGTGTGGATCGGCGCGTGTGCCAATCACACCCTTCTCACCACCTTATCTCCTGAAATCTGTGGTGGATTATCATTATTGAAACTTTAAGAAAAACCTGTTACTTCTCTTTCTTAATTTTGAGTTGTTCTTGAGACCGATTTGTAGTGTAGATCACTACATTATGGGTGTGTTGAAGGTTGCTGTAATAATTGATGAACTATTGAGTTCGAATAAGTTCTGATAGATTGATGAATTCTTGACAGTAGTTACTCAAGAAATTATGTGTGGACGATTGCTGATAGCTAGTGATCATTCGTTGTCCTCAATCATGTTGTGAACACCTTGATCCCTCTAAGTGTGACGGTTTCATGAGTGGAAGAGTGGGCAAGTGGAAGATTGTGGTAAAGTCTGTTCCATGTCGTGTGGAGAGTTGACGGATCGTGCACCCACTACTTTGCTAACTCCTTCAACCGTTTACACAACTTACGCATATTTCTTGTCGTGGATGAAATCCACATGCTATAGGCCGCCAGACCAAAACCCTAGTTATTATCCCCCAATTTGACGTGATTGATGTCTCACGAATCGTGGAGTCTGCATGACAGACGTGTATTTAGTTTGTCAGTTGTTGGCCCGATTAGACAATGAGCCTAGGTTTTGTTGAATCGAGCATGTTAATGCTCGGCGATTCATGAATGTTAATGTTGCTCGTCTGAGCAAATATTGTAAATTCGACGAGTTGTTGAATATTGATGAGTTACTGAATATATGTGGATTATTCGAGCAACTGAGCAAGTATTGCTCGATTCGACGAAATACTGATAATTTACTGAATATTGATAGTTGGGATCAATATTCGAGCAACTGAGCTGAATATTAAGAATTTGACGTGCAATTGAGCAAGTATTGCTCAATTCGATAAAATACTGATAAATTAAGAATTTGACGTGCAATTGAGCAAGTATTGCTCAATTCGACAAATTACTGATAAATTACTAAATATTGTTAGCTGGATCAATATTTGAGCAACTGAGCAAGTATTGCTCAATTCGACGAATTATTTATGGGTGACGGGACCCAATTGAAATATTAGTAGATTACCGAATATTATATAATTAATCTGCGTTGATCAACATAAGTTTATTTGGTGTTTGAACTTGCTCAGAATAATGATTTGTTGAACGTTTGTTCAAAAACCCTAATTTTTGACGAATTGCTCATTAGTCGACGAATTGCTGAAAATAGGTCATGAGCAAAGGAGGGACCGACCACATAAGACCATGGACGCCCATGTGATGCCCAATTGCTCGAGTGAGCGTGCACCAGGGTTCCCAGTTAGAGAGTTGGTGAAGGAATGATGATTAAATGCCAGTTTCATCATTTATTGAATTACTACTGGGTTCAACATTAGGCAAAAACTTAAGTATGAAAGATGGGGGATCGACCAAGAGAGCATGGGGCTGGCTCTTGGTGGCCACGGGACTAGATGTTGTCCGTTTGAGCAATCCCCAGGTTGGTTGGAGAGAGTATGGACCCAATATGAGCAATTGAGCAAATTAGGTCAGAATTATGAAAACATGTGGGACCTGCTTTGTGAAAGCCCTAGGAATGACTCTGGTCGGTAATCAAGGCATGCACATGTTACCGCAGTGTCCGTGTCTTCGTACGGAGAGTTTCAGTATTTTCTGATGTGCGTTCGAGCAACATTGTGAATTTTCAGAAGAGATTTATCTTCACTGAAATTCTTGATTTTTGTTGGAATGAGCATGTATGCTCAATTAATCAATATTTTGTAAATATTAAAATAAGAGTATTTTAATATTCAAAATTGTCGTGAGAGGCTAGCTGGTCATGTGACCACGTTGGCTTTTGAATTTTCATGATTTGAGCAATATTCGAGAAATTATGAAGAAATCATGATTTTTGCTCAAACCAAGGAGTTTCATGAATTTTAGGAAAATAATAATTATAAAATACTAGGGATTGCAGGGTGTGGGACCGGCCACGGCTGGGCATGGCCGGCCGGCTATGTTGCCCGGTCCCGCACTCCTTTCCTTATTTTATATAATATTATTTTCATGAATCCGTGATGTTATGGAGAATCCATGAGTTTTTTTGTTGAAACGAAGGAGTTTCATGAGTTTAGGGAATAATAGTTATAAAAAGCTACGGATTGTGAGGTATGGGACCGGCCATGGCTAAGGCATGGCCGGCCGGGCTATGCTGCCGGTCCCTTTTTGTCCTATTTTATAATATTATTTCATGAATCCATGAAGTTATGGAGAATCCATGAATTTTGTTGAAACCAAGGAGTTTCATGAAATTAGGGAATGATTATTATAATATGCTAAGGATTGTAAGGTGTGGGACCGACCACGGCTAAGGCATGGCCGGCCGGCCGGCCATGTTGCCCGGTCCCGCACACCTTTCCTTATTTTATAATGTAGGATCAGAATATCGCGACATCAGTACCTTGCGAGATCAATAAACGACAGTATTGCGAAGGTGTCGCAGGGAAGTGATTTAAATGACGCATTAGATGACGAAAGCCAGAACGTGAGAAAAGTATGAAGACTTGGCGAGATTTAAGAGTGTCGCAAGGAAAACGTTTATAACACTCGCGACACTTCGCGAGTTATTCCCGAAAATAAAGGACAGCTTAGCTGTCATCCACTGTGTATTACCCTATATAAAGGGTTGAATTAGTCTGTTGTGGAGAGAGTTCTTTGAGAATTGCTAAGCAAGTCATTAGGAGAGAGAAAAATTTAGAGTGATTGTAATTTCTTTAGCTCTGTTCTATCTATCCTTGTAAACATTTCAAGAAGATTATCAATAAAAAATATATAATTACTCATCTTCAAATGGATTAGTAAAGTAAATTCTTGTGAGGGGTGTATTGTGGGAAATCCTACAATTACATATGCGCTAGAAACAGGGATGAGTAGAAGATCAACCTTGTGAATTGAAAGAATCAGGAGTAACAAGAAAGAAATTTCGGATAATTCTCAACAATTTACTAAAATTGAGAAATGGCTAGAAGAAGGAATGCATCAGAACAACCAACGATTGTAAGGAGAAGTGGGAGATTAGGTGGAGAAAGGAGAAATGAAGTAGGTGAACCATCAAGGATAAATGCAAGAGATAGAGAAGAAGGTCAAATTCAACCAGCACTAAATAGAGTAGTAGATTATGATAGAGTGAGCGTGCATACATGGAGATCAGATTCTATGGAAGAAAGAGAAGAAGTGCAACAAGTGATGAATAATGGACAAGAGGAGAGAAATCAAGAAGAAATGGGAGAAACAGCTCATAGAAATGAAGGAATTGTAGCGTTAGAAACGTTGAGACAAACAATACATGAAGAAAGGCGTTTAGAAGCAGAAGAACGCGCAAATTTAACAAGGCAAAACCACGAATTAAGAATGGAAAATAGGAGGCTGCAAAATAGAAGATCGAGAAGTAATAACGAGATCAAGAATCTTCGCAAAACATTACCTAGTAAAACGTTAATGAAGAAAATTTGGAAAGAGAGCTAAGTTTTGGTGAAGAAGGTCACGAAGGAAGAGAAGCAGTAGAAGATCGTTATATTCCGCGTCCGAAGATCTGAGAATGGTCAAAATGACGGAAATCAAGAAAATAATAGCGTCAAGGCGGAATGATCCAATTAATGAAGAAAATCGGGGAGAAGGAAGAAGAATATTACTTGGGAGAGAAACACGAAGGAAACAAAAGGAAATTGAAGATGACATTGAAAAACATTATATTGAACAAGCGCGTTTAACTCGCGAGAGGGAAAGATTGAGAGCAGAAATGGAAGAATAAGAATTGGAGGAAGCAATTCGGCAGAACAATCATGATAATCGAGAAAGAAGGCGTGAGCAAAATCGCAAAAATGGAAATATCAACGAAGAATATGAAAGAGTACAAAGGAGAATTGGTAGACAACCAAGAAGAGAAAATGATAGATACAATGGTGTGCACATTCGCGAACGAGATGAAGGAGAAAGTCGCAGAGAAAGAAGAGAAGAGAATGTTGAACAAGAAAATCAAGACAGGTGTGAACGCAGAAGGAGAGAAACGGAGCTAAAAAGACCAATGAATCCGAACACCGATGTAAATGAACAAATTTTAAGAGAGTTGGCGGAGATGAGAGGAATGTTGAACAATAAAGGAGGTGGAGGAAGAAGACAATTGGATGAGGCAATCGAAGAAGCTGCAAAACTCCCTTTACTTTAGAGGTGCGATTAGGTGGGATACCCCCAAAATGCAATTTACCCGCATTAACCAAAGCATTTTTGATGGAACAACTTGCGCAATACAACATATCAAAGCGTATGTAAGATGTATGTTACAAAATGGGAAAATCATGACGCTATATTGTGCAAATATTTCGCATCAAGCTTAACGAGGAAGCACTAAGTGGTTTGAAGGTTTACCAAGAAACACCATCACGTCATTCAACCATCTACAAGCTATATTTTTAGGGGCATACATAAGTAACAACTCCTCGCGACCGGGAATTGAAGATGTATTTGGGTGAAACAAAGAGTTGGCGAAAGTCTAAGACACTTAACCGTGAGATGGAAGACGATGTGTAGCTAGATGGGTGGAAGAGTGGATGAAAGATATCTCATTTTATCATTTATAAACGCTATGTTCGCAACCAATTTGCTATACATTCAAATTTTTAGAGTAAAGAATACGATCACGATGACGGAGTCAGCGAGAACAGCAAGAGGAAAATATTGCTTTGGAAGAAAGGAAAAATGAGGTGGAGTCGTACCCGGTTGCGAATACAATTTCAAATGCTGCGAATGCAAATTTGTTACCCAAATTAATACACACAGTGGCGAGTACCTCGCAAGGGCAGCAAGAAAGAGTGATAAATGATGAACAACCAAAGTTAGTAGCCATGGGAAGCCGAGATCAAGAAGAGTTTGAAAGAGAAAGAAACTACTATAACCGTGGCGGCAATAACAAAATTCGGAGACTTGATCATCCGCAAGAAACTTATGGAAGTCAAAGGCGAGAATTATCATGGAGGTCGACGACGTCACAAAGTAGTATGGGAAGAAATCAAAATGCCACCATTAAATGCTAGTGTGGAAAAGATATGGGAAGCTATACTCTTGATGGAAAACATACCAGCGCCATGGAACATGGGGAATGAACCACCACCAAGTGATAGAAGTCACGAATTCTGCTCTTACCACCGTTTTCATGGACATCTGACAAATGACTGCGAAACATAAAAAGAATCATCCTTAGAATGATTGATCAAGGAAAGCCAATCACTTTCTAAAAAGTGAAGAGAAAGTTCAACAATTGCCACCACCACCATCAAAGGGAAAGAAACGTTCGTAATAGAAGTTGGGGCAAAAGCTAAAAATTTATTTTGTAATTCCATCGTTCACTCATATCGCACAATTGAAGATTTTCATGATAATATACTCAGTAGGGTTTTTGTGAGGGATGTTGATAATAAAGAAGTGATGAACATTGCGAAGATGTCGCAGCTTAAAAGAATGGCAAATGCACGATTATTTCTTTCAACGCAGAAGAAGAGATTCCCAAGGCAAAGAGACGCATGACAACCCATTGGTTGTAAAATTGGAAATTAATCCAAAACCAAGATGGCGAAGACGATGAAGCGAGAGAATTGTTGGGCGATCAATAGAATATTGATTGATACTGGGAATCTCAAGAAACATCCTATTTTACCATACTTACAAGACTATGGGGGGAAAGGATGCAGAATTGATACTTTCAACATACAAGATATATGGTTTCAATGGCACATCAAACAAGCCTAAAGGAGAAGTTCATATGAGAATACCCCCGCAAGGATTATCTACCGATATTACGTTACGTGGGTCGATGTGGAATCCCCTTATGATGCATTCATTGGAAGTCCATGGTTGCATGACATTAAGGTGTAGCGTCAACATATCATCGTGTATAAAATTTCCTCACTAGTGGTGTTGGAATTATAAAAGGAGATTGGACGGAAGGACAAAAATGTTATGAGATCGATGTGGAGAGCTGCGAAGAGAGAGCTGAGAAAAGAAAGGGTTGGAAGCAACATGCAAAAGATGAGAAAAGAAGAAAAAGATTAATGGTGGATGCCATTGATGTAAGAGGAGAAGATACATTGCGAAACAAATGCATGAAAACGATTGGAAATTATGATGGACAGAATCATTAAGAGATTTGAATGGTGTAGAGGCGAGAGTAGCAAGAGCAAAAAGTGTAAGAAATAAATAATCATCAAAAGGCAGTAGCAAAAGCATGTTAAGGGTAAGAGGAAGAAAAAATAATTGAAAGAGAAATATGTGAGGATCTCGCCATCAAAAATGTATGACAATTTGAGTGAAGAATTGAAAAACAAAACTGATTAAACAATGTAAGATTGAGCGATATCTTCGCAAACAAAATGAATGATTGAATGAATTAACAAAAATGAAAGAGTGAGTGAATGGGACGAACCTTTATGGCGTACACCCTAGTTCGCGAATGATATTTCGCAAGAGGCAAATGTAAGACCTAAAGTGCGTCATATAAGGGGTATCTCTTGACATGGCTCGGGGAAAGGTTACACCGCCCCGGAACCCGAGTCATGGAGATTTGGGGCCCATGAAAGCCTATCCGGGAGATACCTTGGATTTCCAAATATATATATAAGGTTATACCCGGTTGGACGCCCGAGGTCTCTTCCAAGGAGTCGAGTGTATGCTCAAGGCGCCGGGGTACACGGTTGAGCCAAGAGTGCCTGGGGCATTTGAAGTGTCTCGGCCATTCTTGGCAAGTCTTGGTATATCTTGCACTCGGCCCGAAGAAAACTCCACTTAGGTGCGGTCTCGTAACCATAAACCATATAGGTATAAGGGATAAGAGGTCACGAAAACAACTTGGTTGTTGTTAGGACCGGATGGGAGGATCTAGTCTTGTATGGCCGATGTACGCCTCCTTGAAGGGGCAACCAGGGGAGAAGATAAGGGCGGCACCCTCCATTAGGGAGCCGATAAGTGTCAAAAGACGCAAATGTCATGAGGCTTTATTTTCGCAAGAGAATTTAGGCTTGTCATATTTGTGCGATGATCCTGAAGAGGCACTAATACTAATGCGAGGATAAGGCGAGATCAATGGGTTTTTGCATGAAAATGCAAAAACGTCCTGCGATTTCGTCGCAAAGACGGCAATGTCATGGGATTTTACACTCGCAAGAGTATTTAAGCCTGTCATATTGTCGCAGATAAAATATCCTGCAGAGGCACAAATACTTAACAAATGATAAGACAAGGTCAATGGGTCATTACATGAAAATGTTATGACGTCCTGCGATTTTGTCGCAACGAGGGGTGGCGAAATAAGACCTTTAATTAGGAAGGCAAAATAAGACCGCACAAGAATGATAAGACAAGATCAATGGATTTCTTCATCCGTAAAGACATCCTGCGATCTTGTCGCAATAATGAACTTCAACATAACTAAAGATACAGACATATATACAATTGAGGAAGCGAGTAAGCTTGCGAAAACGATTATGTTCCATCATAGAGTTACAAGTAATAAAGGATGAAGTCAGAGATTTCATTACTCAGATATAATTGGTTAAATCACTCATTTGAAAATGAATAACATAGGAAAGTATGGGGATGAATAGGATAAAATCTTGTTATTCATTTCCACATGATGGATTTATGTACTCATAATGATGGACAGCTGAATTATAAAGAAGAATTGTTTGACGAATACGCGCAAATAAAGAAAACGAAGATTGAATTCATATTTAACAATCCAAGAAGATTGAAAGAGTATATGTATTACAAGAAGCGAAAGAAGAAAAAGAAGTTATTTCTTTGAGGATTCTTCTTCTTGGTCGATTCTTCATTCCATCATTCTTTTCACTGAGAATCTTCTTCTTCGCTAGCTTCACTATCGAGACATCCGAGAAAGGCGTATCTTCGGGAATAACATCGCGAAGACAAGGATATGAACTAAGAGGAATGCGGTGATCATTGCAAACCATTTCAATAGTTTGATTGCGAAAACGAACAAATAGTATTGTTGAAATTCGCCATCAGAGCTTGCAGTTGTTTCTTCAACTTAGAATACTTATTATTGCGAAAAGAAAGGCCTTCATGAAGTTCTCCTTTTTCGAGACTCAAGTTCTTCAATCCTTGTTTGAAATCTCTTCTCGATTCTCGCAAAATAAATGATAATGAATTAACAACACTATAACAAGACTACGAGAGGTAAAGAGCAAGAAAGTATAATAAACAACCTTCTCTGTCGGATATCATATCTTTAACCAAGGCAAAGATGCTCGGTATGAAGACTAACATCAACACCTAAGTTATTCCCCGCATTATCTAGAACCTTCGCAGCCCAAGCGAACTCATCACCATTATTTATAACAAGAAGCGAACGAACTTGCTCTTCTCGCTCCATAAGTATGGCATTCTGACGAAGGGATTCATCTCGTTCAATTTGTACTTCGAGAAGAGATTGTTGAAATTTTGCTAATGACTGTGCACCTTTATTAGCAATGCGGTCTTTGTCATCTATAAGACCACTAATTCTCTTCCTTAAGGTTTTGGTTTTCTTATGGGAATCACGATACATTTGTTTAAATCGGTTGGCTAAACCTAAACTAGATCTATGTTCAATCTCTAAAAGACGATATTTGGTTTGAAGTTTATTTAATGGAAGGGAATCAATTTTGTTTGATGAACTACTTAAGGATTCGTTGAGGTGAGTAAGAAGAACATCATTGTCCATAGGCTCGGGAAATGAATGGAGAAGAATGGCTTCTTCAGAGAGATTATATATGTCTGCGAAAATAATAAATCGTGCAAAGAAAAGCGAGATGATAAAATAAAGACGACTTGAAGAGTAAAAGTTTTGTACCATAAAGTTGTTGATTTGCACTTTGAAGAGTAGACATTTTAGTCTTTTGAGAAGCAGACTCAGTTTCAACTGTTGAATTCTTTCATCCTTCTTGCGAGATGACGCAACTTCAGTTTCTAGTTCTTGGATCTTCTTTTTGAGTTGGAGATTTTTCTTTTCAAGGTTGTCGCGTCTTTTCTCAAGATCTGAGGCAACAACAAAGGAAGCTCTCCCAGACTATAGAGGAAAATAAAGAAATTGTTAAGAGAAAGCTTATAATCAAAATTACGGAGAAACAAAGGAATATGAACATACCAAAGCAGTGAGAGCATTTAAGTGATTGGAGGTCAATGTTCGGTAAACTCCGCGAAAAGATTCATTATCCTCTAACAGTGGGGCATCGCAAATTTTAGCGAGAGCTACACAAGTAGCAGTTAAATGATCATCTCCTAATCCTTGCATAGAATCGAAGAAGATACTAGATAACTGCGCCATAGCAGAGGTGACTGAATGATTTTTCTTCGCAGAAGAAGTACCAATTTCATTTTCATCTTCGTTAGAGTTCTCGCTGGTTTGGGAATTAGAATGAGAAGGAGATTGGAGTTTCCGTTTTTTAGAGGATGGACCAGAAGATTTATTCTTGCGAGAGATGATCTTACTCTTGCCTTTAATCTTCGCAGCTGCAGCTTCTTCAACTTCAAACTTCGAACACGAATAAAGATAAGAAACAGAGGCAACAATATTGTTTAAAATAACAAAAGAAAATGTTTCTTACTTCATCCGTGATCGATCGGATATCGCTAGGTACTCGCCTTTGGATTTCTTTCATAACTCTTCCTCAGTTTGTCAACCTGTAAATTTTGCGGATTCAGTAGATATAAAAAGAAGGGAATATTGCAAAAGCAAAGCCTGAAATAGGAAATATACCTCTTTTGTCTTCTCGGGCCACTTAAATTCCCAAGGGTGATAGTCTACGAGATTTGCAGGAAGTACGTGTGAACCTGCGATATAAGGTCCATTCAAAAATAAAGGAACAACCCACCATTTCTCATCTTTGGAATGACGAGGAGTACTATTATTGCCCGAATGCCAATCAATATCTTGCATGAGCAACTTATCAAAGATCAACATTATCTTTTTTTCAATCGAGCGCCCAAATGAGATTTATCATTTCTCATGTTTATTACTTGCATAATTCGCAAAGAAATTTTCTACAAGATACTTCTCGGCAGCTATCTCTAAATTTACAAATTTAGGATCTCTAACATTATCGAGAATATAAAGATCCTTTACCAGCGCCACGGTTGGCGAATTCAAGCATTAAACGGATGCGGTCGCCACTCAATCGATAAACGGCTCAAAAGAATTTTTCGTGAGCAAGGATTTCATAGAATAATGGTATCTCGGGATTATATAGAGGAATGGGGAGTCCTGCGAGGAGTTGACCTAGCGAGACTATGATTTTATGATCATCACATTGATGATCAGAAAACAACTTCGCAGAAAGTATAGATGAAGATTCTTGATCAGGAATGGTTGATAAGATAAAACCCTTTTCCTGTAACTTCTTTTGAACATCATTGAAAATGGGTGCGTATGTACAACCAAGTGAAGCCATTATTAGAGTATGGGGATGAAGGGAAAAGCGAAAATCAAGAGAAGGAAAAAGGGATTTACAGTAGCAGAAACGCAAATTGCAGAGGAAGGAAGTTAAAGGAAAGTTGCAGAGGGAAAATAAAAGAGAAAAAGAGAAGGGTAAGAAAACTATATATAGAGAAGAGAATCCTCGAGAAAACAAATGCATTTAATGCGAGATGGGACGTGAATGATCAAGAATAAGTGGTTGAAAGAGACGTGTCAAGAAAAGAGTGGAAGAAGAAACACCTGTAATAAATTCCGTACATGAATAAAAAGGTTAAGAGTGAGCAATCGCGAGAAGAAGATGAGCAATTGCGGCATTTTAAAATATAAATTCTCATGAAATTTTCTCCTTCGCAGAAAAGACATGAGAAGAGACAAGATGTAGGATCAGAATATCGCGACATCAGTACCTTGCGAGATCAATAAACAACAGTATTGCGAAGGTGTCGCAGGGAAGTGATTTAAATGACGCATTAGATGACGAAAGCCAGAACGTGAGAAAAGTATGAAGACTTGGCGAGATTTAAGAGTGTCGCAAGGAAAAACGTTTATAACACTCGCGACACTTCGCGAGTTATTCGAAAATAAAGGACGACTTAGTCATCATCCACTGTGTATTACCCTATATAAAGGGTTGAATTAGTCTGTTGTGGAGAGAGTTCTTTGAGAATTGCTAAGCAAGTCATTAGGAGAGAGAAAAATTTAGAGTGATTGTAATTTCTTTAGCTCTGTTCTATCTATCCTTGTAAACATTTCAAGAAGATTATCAATAACAAATATATAATTACTCATCTTCAAATGGATTAGTAAAGTAAATTCTTGTGAGGGGTGTATTGTGGGAAATCCTGCAATTACATATAATATTATTATTTTTCATGAATCCCTGAAGTTATGGAGAATTCATGAATTTTGTAAAAACAAGGAAAGTTGCTAAAATCAAGGAGTTTTTTCATGAGTTCATGAAATAACAAAATATGGCAAAATAATGAGAGAAGCATGGGGATCGGCCACAGCTAGGGCATGGCCGGCCGGTCGATGGGCCCGGCCCTTGGGCACTCCTTATTATTTTATTAATATTTGTTGTTTTCTCCTGTTTTGCGTAGGATTCCTCACTTGTCCATATTTTTGCTCGTTCGTGCATCCGGGTGCTCAGTCGTGCATCATTGTCGAGTACACTTACACCATTTTTGTGGGGCTTACTCAGTGATGATCTAGATGCCCGGTTGTTGAGTATTTATTGATAATCCATGAGATTCAGTGTAACATAATTCATGAAACGAGACAATAAAATAAACAATTATTTATTATCAATTCATATGATCAGCTGTGGATTCGACCATGAATTCGGAATAATAAAATAGGCATTACCATTCCATGGGATCGTGGATTCGACCATAGAATCGGAGTAATAAAATTATCTATTACCATTTCATGAGATTAGCAGTGAATTCAATCATGAAATCGGAGTAATGAGATAAATTGTTGTTGCCATTCCATGAGATCAAGTCGTAGATTCGATCATGGAATCGGAGCAACTGTTATTGCCATTCCATGGGATCAGGCCGTGGATTCGACCATGGAATAGGAGCAACCGTTATTGTCATTCCATGGGATCAGGCCGTGGATTCGACCATGGAATCGGAGCAATTGTTATTGCCATTCCATGGGATCGAGTAGTGGATTCGACCATGGAATATGAGCAATAATAGATTATTCGGGAATTCAAAGGTGAATGTCACGACAGAATTAATCTATGTGCATAGTCGGGAGACGGCTAATCCCGAGGTGCTCTCGGACTCTACGGAGAACACCCGAGTCTATACACGTCGCTCTACATAGTCAGGATCAGTGAGTGTCACTGTCCTAAAGGCGTTGTTGCTCTCAATCTGACGGAGAACCGCCCAATCGTTCTTCTATGTAGAGGGGGGTCGCTCTCATGTAGTCAGGGAACAATGAGTATCACCGACGCCCTGAAGGCGTTAAGCCCTCTCAACAAACAATTATGTAGGAGGACCGCCCAATTCTATTATTTTACATAGAGGGCACAATAAAATGCCAGGGATCGAGCGCTCAGCTAGTGGAGGCTTTTCTAAAGACATGTTCATCATGGCTTCGTAAAATATGAATTGTCACATGCCTGAAGCCGTATCAGAAACATGCAGTATCATGATTTTACGGTTCTGACCTTTGTTGAAAATCCACCATCAACAGAGACATAACTGCAGTGGGTAAAAACCCGGTACCAGTGTTGTACCGGACCGGTACCGGAGGTACATGTACAACTCCAGGTACATGTACCTTCCTCAAAATGAGGTACCGGCCAACACCGCGTACAGGGACCGGTTCCATAAGAGAACCGGGCCGTACCGGACCATGTGCAGCCCTAGTTATATTCATATACATGTAAAGCTCATGGAAGAACACTTATTCTCTTTAGGAATTGCTCTTGTTAATCTTCTAGCATAATATTGATACATGGAAATAATCAATCCTAAAATAGAGGGCCCCATAACCTATCAAGGGTCCCTTTTAGGATGAAGGGACTAGGGGACTAAGCCTAACCCACTAGGACGGGATAGTTCTAGTCCACCCAAGACCACATTAAGTTGGTTGGGCTTCGGCCCAAGAGGAAAGCCTTTTAGGGTTTGGTATTAACTTAAGGAAAGGGAAATTGTAGTTTAGTAATATGTTAATCTTATGGGCATTTATTCATAAGATAATCATTATAAAAGGGGAAAGAAGGCACACTTATTGAGATATCATTAACCCACCACTACTTCCCATAAAACTCTTTACTCCTTGGGAGTACTTTCTGTGATTAGAGCTAGTTCCTCCTTCCCACGTTTTACCCTATCAACATTGCGACCACAGTGGGAGGTTCTTAGCTTCTTTTCCAGCATGATACTCCCAAGTGCGAGCCAGGAAGTACCAGTGGGTGGAGCACTCCCAAATCCGGACCATGTTTCTGTAGAAGATGTGCACGGAGAGAGTGATGATGAGATATGTTTCCGCACAGTGGTTACTACACCCATTGTGCAAGGAGCAAGAGCATCTCAGGGTGCAGGAGCGTCCCAAAAGAGAGGAGAGATTCCTAAAGAAAAATCTACGGCTGAAACAAGCGAGCAAGAAATGTCTGAAATGCAAGAGGAGTTGGATGCGTCTAAAGCGAGCGATGGATCAAAATGTAGTAAACCCTAGAACGGTCACTGCTAAGAATACTATCCCGGGCATGACGGAGGACGCGATTGCGAAGTATCTAGAGACTAATTATCGGGTGATAAAACACGATGCCTATGACTCGTTGGAACCACCATATTCTGTGGAAGTTGCCGACTACTTGTATCTGGAGGAGTACACATCGCCAAAGTTTAAAACATACGGAGGAAAGGGGAACGCGCGATAGCATATGAGTCATTTCCTGTCAGCTATGAATGCTTACACGTAGGATGAAAGCCTTTGCATGCGGGAATTTCCAAAGTCGTTGACGGACAATGCTTTTACCTGGTACGATAACTTGAAACCCGAAAGTATTAGCTCATGGCCCGCCATGGTACAACTTTTCTTGAAGAAATTATACTCCGCCCAGAAAAGGGTTACGACAATAGACTTAGGAAGGTGCACCCAGCGGGTAGGAGAAGAGATCGGCAAATACATCACTCGATTCCGAGATTTTACGTTAGAATGCCACGAAGATATCCCAGAAGAGTGCTTGGTGGAAATCTGCATCATAGGAATGGACACTGTTTTCCGTTTAAATATGCCGAACTTCAAATTTTAAACATTTGTGGAAGTTGAAGAGGTTGCGGCCCGGATATCAAATTGTGCGGACGTTATGAACTCTGGAGCGAGCGGACACACTTGGCAACAACATTCTGTCAACGTTGCGTCTGCACCAGCTTTCAATGATCAAGGAAGTGAAAGAGGAAAAGGCGGAGCTGCTTTTGGCTCCTATCGTGGAGGACAGCCCGAAAGAAGGGGAGGAAGAACGGATGGAGGAAGGTCTAACCCGCCACCCCATTGTCGTGCAGTAAAGAACAGATAGTAGGACTTTTGGAACAATGGGTGTCGAACAAGGAACAAACTCTCCCGCCCGTATCAGCAGAACCTACCACGACGGATAAGGCACACGAGCGGTATTGCCACTACCACCGAATACTTCACCATCCGACTGTGCAATGTTATTCCCTTCGGTACATCGTGCAAAGAAAGCGAGCTAGAGGAGAGCCGGAGATAGGAGAGCAAAGCATCAAGAGTGATCCGCTTCCTCAGCATCAAGTTATGATGATTTCACACGAACCCACTGAGGGAGAAGCCTGGAGACCTTGGGAGGATGCGGAAGAAGAAGAAGTATGTGAGGTTTCTGAGACAACAATCTTTCCGGATACGAATGGAGTCGCTAGTAAATTTGTTCAGACTGTTTTGGTTCTACAGTTCTTCGATTATTTGGGTTTTAGTGAAAATCAAGTCCGAGAAGCATCCAAAGCTATCACTGCGATTGCGTCCGGAAAGGCGTACAATCCTATACCTAAAGAAGTTATCACATTTATGGATGAAGATATATACTACCCATGAGAGCACCTTCGCCCCTTATACCTGACATCGTTTATTAACAAACAACCCCTCAAGCGAGCTTTCATAGATGGCGAATCTTCCCTCAACCTAATTTCACTACACACACTAAAATTCTTAGGGGTGTCGAGAACAACAATTAAGATGTGCGCGACAACCGTGAGAGGACTTGGAGGACAGACTCAGACGGCGATCGGGATAGTACACCTGATGATGAAGATCGGACCCATTAGGGCACTCACCCCCTTATACGTACTCGAGGATGACACCACGTTCCATGTGCTACTGGGGCGAGGATGGCTCTTGAATCACAAGGTAGTAGCATCGACGTATCATTAGTGTGTTAATACTAATATTGGAGGAAAGCAATTCTGGATCCCAGCTACGAGTAACCCATTTGTACCGGAAGAATCTTACATGGATGATGCAGTGTTCTACACACAACCTGTCATAGACCAAGGAGAACAGTCGAAGTATCTAACACCGCTCCCAAAATGGGAAGACTTCCAGCCGGAAGAGCAAGCAAAGGGGAAGGCTAAGTCGGTATTCAGCCCATCACGGATGGGACCTGCCACAGGAAGTAAGAGGGTAGTAACGGAAACAAAGAACATCCAGTTTAAAAGCTTCTCGTGTCCGGAAGGAGGACATGTCTACCGCTTATAGCAATTAGCCGGGGAAGCCTCCTATTTTCAACACGATTGTGCTATGTCATCAATAGATGAAAAAATGGCGGAGGCAACCCCAGTAATTGAAGATTCACAAGAAGAGGCGGAAGTTCCGATCTCAGAGGAAGAAATAATAAGAAGCTTGCCTGAAGAAAAGATGCAAGTCGACCCAACCCTCGATGGGCTAGAAGAAATAAATCTTGGCTCGGAAGACGAACCTCGTTGCATACGCATCAGTAAACACTTGGAAGCGAAGGAAAGGTTACGGATGATCAAACTGCTCCGAGAATACCAGGACGTGTTTGCGTTTCACATATGATGAAATGCCCGGCCTGGATAGCAGTCTGATCGCACATAACCTTAATGTTTCACTTGAGTACAAGCCAGTTAAACAACGAAGCCGCAACTTCCCAGCAAAGATCGATTTGGCTATCAAGGAAAAGGTGGAAAAGCTGCTAAAAGCTAAATTCATCAAGCCGATCCAATATCCCGTATGGCTGGCTAACATCGTAACAGTAGCAAAGAAGAATGGAAAAGTCCGATGTTGTATCGATTACCGAGATCTGAATCGTGCATGCCCTAAAGATGATTTCCCAGTACCAAATATAGACGTAATGGTGAATAATACGTGCTGATACGGTATGTTTTCTTTCATGGATGGGTTTAGATGATACAACCAAGTAAGGATGGCAGTGGAGGATGCTCATAAGACAGCTTTCCAGACGCCGTATGGAAATTTCTACTATGTTGTGATGCCATTTGGATTAAAGAACGCAGGTGCGACTTATCAGCGGGCAATGGTAGCCATCTTCCACGATATGATGCATCAGATAATGGAAGTATACATAGACGATGTCGTGGTAAAGTCAAGAGCGAGAAGATCACCTGGATCACTTAAGGCGCGTCTTTAACAGATGCAAAAAGTATCACTTAAAAGATGAATCCACTCAAATGTGCTTTCGGAGTCACTTCCGGAAAATTCTTGGGATTTGTTGTTACAGACAAAGGGATACAGATCGATCCGGACAAGGTAGGAGCGATAACCACCATGACATCACCTACAAATGTGAAATAATTACAAACTTTTATAGGAAGAGTATCCTATGTTCGAAGATTCATCCACGGATTGGCACAATTTTCTGCATTCTCACCCTTGTTAAAAAAAGAATAAACCGTACGAATGGGGAGATGATCAAGAACGAGCCTTTCAGAAGCTTAAAGAATGTTTAATCAGTGCACGGGTCTTGCGACCACCCGTCAAAGGTGCACCCCTTTATCTATACACATCATTTACCAGCGTGGTGATCGGAGCATTATTGGCTCAAGACCTCGGTAATGATCAGCTGTGTCCGATCCATTATATCAGCAGAGGGTTTAGAGATGCGGAGTTCAGGTACTCGAAAGCGGAGCTAGCATGCTTAGCACTCATATATGTTACACAAAAATTACGATCTTATTTGCTCGCTCATGAAACCATAGTTGTAGCAACTGCTAATCCAATCGCCTATCTAGCTACAAAACCTGTCTTATCCGGCAGAATAGCCCGCTGGTTGCTACAATTATCTGAATTTGAGCTAAAGTATCAGCGATCTAAAGGAGTATGTGGGCAAGCATTCATAAACTTGTTGGCCGCATTCCCAGGTATGGACATGATGGAAATAAGTGATGAGATACTCGGAGAATTTACAGAAGTCGAGGAGGAAGAACGTTGGTCAATGTTTTTCGACGGATCATATTATGGCTCTTACGGAGGAGCGGGGATAGTGTTTGAAACCCCCAAAATAGAATTGTTATCATTCGCTTTTAAGCTAGATTTTGAATGCAGCAATAATGTGGCAGAATATGAAGCATTGATTCTAGGATTACGCATGGCAGAAGAGCTCGATTTGGGAGCGATATATATCAAAGGGGACTCGAAGTTAGTCACAAATCAAGTGTCAGGCGACTTCCAAGTAAAAGAAGCGCACTTAGCCCCCTACCGAGCGTAGGCCTAAGAATTGATAGCAAAAAGGGGAAGCACCGTTATTGAGCATACTGGGAGGTCTACCAACAAACACGCTAACGCATTAGCTACTTTGGCAGCAAAGCTACAATTAAATGAGGCGGACGAATGAACAATAGTGGTGAAGAGAAGGGCATTACCGAGCACATGGAAAGAAGACGCGGCGTTCGAACAAAGGGACGATTAGAGAACATCGTATATTGAGGATCTAACCAAAGAAGCGGACGATCATTTGTTGCCCGTTAAAGTGTTAAAACAATTTGTCATAGTCCGAGGAGTGCTATACTATCGAACATCCGGAGGTGCCTTATCGCGATGTGTGGGAAAAATAGAAGCGCAAGAGATACTAAGCCGCGTCCATACCGAGTCTTGTGGACAGACATGGAAGATTCCATTATATCGCCGCTTACAAATAATGGGGGTCTATTGGCCAAGTATGGTTGCTCAAGCAGTAGTGGTGCAGGATAAGTGCGAAGACTGTCAAGTACCTCCGCAGCAAGCAGAGATATGCAATGTAGAGATAGAAGATTGGAGGAAACCATATATATATTTTATTCGGCACGAACGCTTACCGCAAAATAAACAAGACGCGCTTAAAATCCAGAAGAAGGCGGGGCGATTCTTTATGAGTGAAGGAATTCTCTATAAAAAAAGCTATGGGAACACAATACTGCGCTGGCTATCACAAGAAGAGGCGGAGGTAGTGATGACCACAACTCATAATGCGGAGCACCGGGGGATGAGAAAACTCTTCTTACAACTATACGAAGTAGGATTCTACTGGCCTACGATGGAATCTGACACTGCTGAACACATGAAGAAATATGAGCAATGCCAGAGCCACGGACCACTCATCCGCGCCCCACACACGCTGTTACACAGTGTTGTTACTCCTTGGCCCTTCCAAAGTTGGGGGCTCGATATCATTGGACCGATTAGTCCAACCTCATCCAGTCGACATAAGTATATCGTTACCGCAACTGAGTATTCCTCTAAATGGGTGGAAGCCATCCCACTGCGAGACTATGCAGGAGCTACAATCACAACGTTTATCAAAGAATACATCATCTGCCGATTCGGCGCGCCAATGATCATCCGATCAGATAATGGGACTTCATTCGTCAATCAGACGGTCAAGGAACTGCTAAATCAGTACGACATTAAATTTCATACGTCTACTGTCTATTACCCTCATGGGAATGGACATGCGGAAGCTACTAATAAAACATTGTTAAGGATATTAAGTCGCACAGTACATGATCACCATAGAAGTTGGCATGAGCAGTTACCCCTCGCGCTTTGGGCATACCGCATCTCCAAGAGAAGTTCAACTGGACCCTCTCCTTATTCCTTGGTTTACGGGGAAGATGCAATATTACCAGCGGAGATTGCCATCCCTTCTGCACGCGTAGCCATGGCCAGTCTCACTACCCCGGATGAGATCATTCGTTTCGCGCATCTCGATACACTGGAGGAGCGTCGAGCTAAAGCTGAACGATTTGCGGATAAGTACATGCAAAGGACAACGAGATACTATAATCAGAAGGTAAAAGAACGGACCTTTTGTATCAACGACATTGTCATGAAAATTACTCCGCACGTACAACGAGATACAAAAGCTGGAAAGTTTTCTTTAAATTGGGAAGGCCCCTACATGATCAACGAAGCTGCGGAAAGTAGATATTATTACCTTAAGCGGATGAGCGGATCTCGGATCAATACCCCTATTAATGGTAAATGGTTAAAAGCTTATTATGCATGATAGACTAAATGTACACCGAGTGGTGGGATATCAATAATAAACACTTTTTTATCTTACATGATATGTCAAATATAGCCCAAAATCTGGCTAGGTTCCGTGCATGACCCAATGAAGTGCACCAATAGCCCCGAGTCTGGCTAGGTTTTGTGCATGACCCAATGAAGTGCACCAATAGACCCGAGTCTGGCTAGGTTCTGTGCATGACCCAATGAAGTGCACCAATAGCCCCGAGTCTGGCTAAGGTTCCGTGCATGACCCAATGAAGTGCACCAATATCCCCGAGTCTGGCTAGGTTTTGTGCATGACCCAATGAAGTGCACCAATAGCCCCGAGTCTGGCCAAGGTTCCGTGCATGACCCAATGAAGTGCACCAATAATTTCATAGTCGGCCAAGTTCCGTGCATAGAGCTTATCAAGGTTGTGACGATAATCATAAAACACAACACATTTATTAGTCTTGACTAATCCAAGTGATGAATACATTTAAAGGGACGGAACGGATAAAATGTAAATATATAATGAAAAGAAGTGTCATGAGCGCTGATGTTGCATAAAAGTAACATAATTAATATATTCATTCATAAACATCCGGAATAATACACAAAATGGATAAAACAAAATATTCTATGGATAAAAAATACATTAAGTCAAAGAACTGAAGACAACGCTAAACTCGCACGCCTGCCGCGCGCAATAGCCAAGTCGCTCTCCCTATGCTCCATCCGGACACGAGCATCAGAAAACACCTCAAAAGCTTCATCCGAAGACATGATATTTTCTACTAAGGGGTCGATCCGACAAGCGCTCAATCGATCCACATATAAATCCATTGCATGAAGGTATTGCGTTTGGATAACCTCGAATAACTCCTCACACTCGCGGGCAAAACGAGTATTTCCGACACTAGTAGCTTGTAACAATTCAATTCTTTGTCTTTTAAGAAGCAAACATAAAGCACTGACTGATTCCTCCATAATCATTAATCACTTTCGTCCAAGAACATCTAGACTATATATTTAAAAAAAAATGTGAGGGAGAACTTTTCAATATTATTCAGTTATAAACATACGATAATGGGTGATCTCTTGTTCTACATCTTGCATCATCACGAGCGCCTCTTCGCACTGAACGGTAGCCGTAGATAGAGCAACGCACATATCGCCTTGTACTTGTTCTACTTCATGCATAATCCTCGCGGATGCATTGTTTTGCCGAGCCATCTCAAAAGTTTCATTCTGCTCCTCAAAGCTTTACATATCTTGAATAGCCAGCCTATGAGTCTACAAAGCCGTCACTTCACTTCTTAAGACTAACAATCGTGCCAATTCCACGCGTTTATCATAAGGGTGCACTAAAGCGGATATTACACTTAAAGTTAATGCATACCCGCGCAAGCGACGACCCGGCTGTTGGGAAATGTGTGCGCGACAATCTGCTACAGCCTGATCAATATCAATGATCATAAGGGCTGATTCTTGAAATAGCCGATCAGCTTCATGACGAGCAGAGACAACATCATCTAGTGCACGCTGAATTTCAAAAGACCCGTACACTCCGCCTGAGCCGTTAAATACACCTTGTGTCGCTTATCAACCCTTGCGCGCGTTTTAGCACGATTTGCTGTCCTTATATCCTTAAGCAATTGTATTTCAGCCTTCACAAGCAATAAATGATCTAACTCAGATTCTATTCTATAAGGAGTTACTAACGTCGGCACAGAGGCTAGAGATAGTACGTAGCCATGCAAAAGGCGATCCATCTAAAGAATTCTAATATAAAAGAATGAACAAAGCACAAGAAATGAAAATGCTATGTCAAGGAATAAGCTTTATTTATATAGGAAGCATACGTCTCAGAGAGCATTCATTATCCCACAACTACCACCCACTGAAAAAAAAAAAGAAAAATTAGGACAATGCATGAAGCGCCCTATGAACTTCAACAAGAGCCATTTCAATAGACCTCACACTACGGTCCGCATCAACACATTGAAAGTGAGTAACCATACGTTGCTCGCGACAATACCCACGATGTTCAAGAAGATTCATATTAGGCAACCCACCCTCACTTTGAATCTTCATCACAAGATGATCCGCAGCGGCCAACTGTTCATGCCAATGCGAGTTCTTGATCGCAAATGTATCACGCGCAAGACACATCACCCTTAAAAGGCGATCTAGATACCTTACCTCTAGAACCAACTTTACACGATCAGCCATGAAACAAAAAGAACTTAAAAAACGTTTACTATGATTAACCAAGACAATTATCATATATATAACAAAATAACACGATACCCAAGACAACATTTATGAATCCCTAAAAAAATGAGGGGATGTTGGTAGTAATATGCTTAAGAGCGCTCAGTTATGAGCAAGCGGCATTAAGAAATGTCTTCATCTAAGTCCTACATCATCAACTGCGCCTTGGCGTATTGAGTAGTGGAGTCGGTATAAGCACTACGCACCTCTTCTAGCACTTGATGAATCTTGTGCATAACATCACCATGTTTAGTGTTTCCTTATGCTCTTCATAAGCTTTGCGTGCCTTATCCAGAGCAATCAATCAGTGAGTTTGTAGCATCCCAACTTCATCCTTCAATACTAGCAAATGCGCTAGTTCTGCTTTCATATCGGTGGGATGAACGAGAGCAGACACAACACATAGAGTCAAAATACACCCAAAGAGATTAGGATCCGCCTTCTGAGTAATAAATGCACGACAATTAGCTATTGCTTGCTCAATATCAGTCGTCATAATTATCGACTCTTGGAATAGTCGCTCAGCTTTGTTCCGAATAGCTATAGTATCATCCAGCGCGCGTTTTACTGCCAGAGTCAGGCTCCCGGACGTTTGCAACCTCTGAGCCATCGAATATGTCTCATATTGCTCATCAAATTGCGCGCCTGTGGCCACTCTATTTTCCATTCTAACTTCTCTAAGCATTTACACCTCAACTTTTACCAACAACAGGCGAGTTAGCTCATGATTCTTTTCATAAGGAATAACTGTGTTGGCATAGGAGCCAAAGCCAAAGTGTAACCATGTAGACGATGAGCCAAGTACATCCAAAATATAGCTAACAACCAAAAGGAAAACAAAATAATAAAGAAACTCGAAAGATACTAACTAAGGCAATTCCACTTACCCCTACTTATAGAAACATATGGTAATACCACAATAATTACCATCCAACCATAATAATAAATGCAGATAATCAAATAATAAAATATGTCTCGTAAAAGGGAAAATAAACCATCGAAATTCCCAGTTCAACCCAAACAAAAGCAAAGAAATTATTGTTTAAAACCCACTCACAAAATAACTCAAAAAATTAATTAATATCCAAAGCGACCAGCTCCTCTCTCTTCTTAGTCAGGCGCTCATTGACCTCCTCAGCAGCATCCCGGGCGATCCTCAATTCCTCGGTAGCTCGACCAACGTCCGCCATCAGTCACTCATATGATGCTTTCTTAACATCAGCAACATTGAGCAGACGCATGTATTCTTGATCCAGCTTGTCAATCTCACGAGGCAATGTGGTCCACGCATTGTGGCTCGCTTTCGCCAGATCCAATAGGTTCTTGAGCCAATGAATGGGAAATCGAAGAACTAGATAAGTCTGGATGGAGGCATCCCACTTCCTCAATGTAACTGGATCAATAGGAGTTTCCTCCGCCTGAGAAAGGTCGTCCGCTATATCAAGTAAATCCTCATTAGCTACGATTAAAGAGTTGGCAGGCATTTCTTCATGAACGCACATGTGACCGAACCTCTCCACTATATGTCGATAAGTGGCTGCTTTAGATGAAGGGACCCAAAACCCATGTACCAACTCGTAGCGGTTGTCCACACCAGCCTCAGTCGCTGAAATATCGCGAGGATATTGGAACTGAGGATCCTCCGGGGTAGCCATTAGTTCAGCATCGGCATCCACACTACGAGAGACCTTAGGAGTCGGCTTGGATGGTTTCTGCCGTTTATCGTTAGCACTTCCGGACTCGCTACCTTTAACTTGTTGGTTCGAGCCTCTCCCCTTACTATGGGCGCCATCTCGTTTTCTCATATTCTGAAGAAAGAAAAGGAAAACATAAATAAATACTCCAACAATAAGGAAATAATAGTGATAACCCAAAATGTATAACATATACCATATCAGAAGGAGGATGAGGATTGGTTGGAGAATGGACCGATCGGCGAGAGGAAGAAAAAGAGCTTGACGCAGATGGGTCCGAGTGACCTTTTAAGAAACAAAATCAAGAGGAAAGGAGAAAATAAAATAATTTTATCAGAGGTATACAGGGAATGGAGATGTATATATAGACTACCAAATGCATTTAATAATAACAACAAAATATTTTGACCGTCACGTGTCGGTATTCAAACCTAACAAGGAACATCATAGTGTACTCACGAGACTTAGAAGGGGAAGAGCTTTGATTCCTAGCACTGCCTTTAAGACCACCGTCCTCTTAGGAATAATCATGAATGGAATGGTCTGACTCAGACTCGCTCGCTGGACCTAGCATATCGTAGGAAGTATGAAGAGGATGATTAGGATCTTGAACCGTCTTTACAAATAAATGGCGAGTAGAGTGTAGAATCATACAGGGAGAAAGCACTTCCGGACCAATTTGACTGACCGATCGGCCTAGTTGGCGTTCCACGCGCTCAATAAATGTACTTGCGGACGGGGACCCCATTTTGGGAGCCTGCGGAGAAAATGGAGAGGAAACATTAGCAGTACGAATGGAAGGCAATCGCGAAATAGGTAGCACGCGCTTTATCTTCTTATCTAGTCGATCAGCCCTCCATTCGTTGAGAGGAAGATTAATGTACTCTTCAAAGAGGAGGCCCCTAGGCTTCCAGCCAATAGGCGGAGATTTCTAAAATAATATGACAAACAAATATAAAAGTAACTAAAGCAGGATTCGACGAAAAATAAAAAAGGAGAAGAAAGGAAAGGTACCTTAGCAGGAGGAGATGCAATGGGAGGAATATCCAAAGGCTTCACTGGTTGAGGACGCCTCCTCTTCTTGGAACTAGACGAAGGAGGTAAAGCACTACCTTTCTCGTCCTATTGAGAAGACTCATCGCCTGGAAGAGGATCCCAGCTGGTAACAAGTGGACGAAGAGGACGACCTTTTTTGCTCGAGGAGAGTTTGTATTTCTTGGCAGTCTCCGCATTTAACTTCACGCGACCTGATGCGTGCATCTTTTTGAAATCATCCTTGGTCAAAGCCGGAGGAGCATAGGGTTCCTTGAGGAGGAGGTTCAGCACGTTCCTGCTGATGCCATTGCGACACCCAAGCCACTCGTTGGTGACGCTAACTTGCCGATGGGATTGAGGTTGGAAGAGATCAAAATGAAACTGGCGATCACTCATTCGGAGACCATTTTTGAAAATGAAGCGATCAAAACTCTTCTGAACTTCCTTATCTTCCTCAATCGAAGAAGGGAATGGAGGGTTATAAGTAACTCCTTGGTCAAACCCAGCTGCCGAACCACACGAATGGTATTATTGTATGTCTCGGATGAAAACTTCCCGCCATAGAAACCATGAAGGCGTCCGGGTAAAGTAGATACAATGATGTCAAAATCTTCGGCTGAAGGTGTCTCCACGGAAGACATCCTCCTTTGAGATTGGACAACGAAATTATAATGCAGAGAACCGGTACAACCATCTTGATAAGTGACAGGGTTGAAATCAGCGCCCTTATCCATGTGATCCTTAAGCTTTGTCCTAGGGAGAAAATCCTTCTTGTGATAAAGAGCCATCCGAGGATGGGACTCAGGAACCGTCACGAGTCGCTTAGAACCTTCCTTTTGAATGACCTCTTCTTGTCGCGAGAGAGCAAGAGGATTCAGCTGAGGAGTCCTGTATACGGGAAAGCGCTCCTAAGACCATGCTTGAATGAAATTGGAAGGAAGGAAAGTTTCAACCTCATGAGATCCGTCCACATGACGAATATCACGCACCATCAAGTCCAAGTGGTGATACAAACCGCCCAAGAACATAGGAGCAAGCGGAAATGACACACCGCGGGACATCAATACGGCCATAGGGATAAGCTCCTTCTTGATGGTGTCCCGGAGACTGTACTCGAATACATCATGACATAACCAGAAGAGAAGGAAGGCCGCCAACTCCGCTCTATCTGTTTCTCCTTCCCGAGGAGGAACACCCTCGCGCGGGCCAGAAATCAAAGGAGCCCAATATTTGATCCAACAGGAGAAAGAGGCTCGATGTTGCTCGGACTTCGGTTTCTGGCCGCTCTTTACCTCTCTCACATCATCAGATTCTTCGGCGGCAGATGACTTTGGTCGAGCAGCTTTTATGGCGGACTCCATAAGCTTTGAGGAATACGGAACATTAACATGATAATCATGGGTAGCAGACGCGGTAGCCTTACCCTTTTCTTTACATACCGGTCCCTCTATTTCGCTCGGAGCCTCAGCTTTAAGCTCTTCTGGCAGTTGGAATGTTATGGATTTCTTTCTAGTTGTGATCAAGCGATCACGAAGGTCTCTGTCGCTCTTGTTTAAAGACTTGTGAAGATAGCAACTGTCGAAAAATGTATCACCATGAACAGGTAGGCCGGTGAGCGCCACTATGTCTTCTAAAATAGGGGTCGATTCACCCCAAGAAAACAGAAACGTGTGAGGGTTGATTCCCCAGCGCGCACATAAACGGATCAAGCTGTGGTGATCTCGCCAGATGTATCTAAACTTTGAAGCCTCTAAAGCAGCCTCTATACCTAAAGAACGGATGATCCTCTTATTATCCGGATTGGAACAAATATAATCTACCCAGGGATCCCAGGCGTCATGAGATTCAGCGGACGAACGAATGTTGATTGAAGGAAAAACGTAATCTCCCATATGTCCGGCCAAGCGGGGCATATCCTCGAAGGAAGGTATAGGAGGCGACACCGCTTGGGGACGGTTAAGCCAGCTCTCAGATCCGGACGGAGGAAAAGGATGAGGATTCAGCATGCACGCGATCCAAATGTCATCAGCTGGGAAAAGAGTTATATTGTCATCCGCCGCGGGCGGCCGTAACTGATCTCTAAGCTCAGGATTACTCCTTATTTCTTCAAGTGTATATTACTCTGACCTAGGAGGCACGTCATGGTTAGGCGATTCACTAGACTTGATGAGTAAAAGAGGAAAGAAAGAGAGAGAAAGAGATACAGTGAAAAAATGAAGATTAAGGAGCGAGGTCTCCTCTATTTATAGGGAGGTAAAAGAAGGAGCGGTTATGGGCAGACCAATAATTGTAGCCACCCAAGATTCGTGAACTTAAACCGCCCATAACTCACCAATTATAACCGTCGCATCAACATGTGACTGTTGACACGGTCTTCGACCGGTCAAACAGTCAGGGGACTAATGTTGATACATGAAAATAATCAATCCTAAAGTAGAGGGCCCCTTAACCTATCAAGGGTCCCTTTTAGGATAAAGAGACTAGGGGACTAGGCCTAACCCACTAGGATGTGATAGTTCTAGTCCACCCAAGACCACATTAAGTTGGTTGGGCTTCGACCCAAGAGGAAAGCCTCTTAGGGTTTGGTATTAACTTAAGGAAAGAGAAATGGTAGTTTAGTAATATGTTAATCTTGTGAGCATTTATTCATAAGATAGTCATTATAAAAGGGGAAAGAAGGCACACTTATTGAGATATCATTAACCCACCAGTACATCCCATAAACCACTTTACTCATTGGGAGTACTTTCTGTGATTATGGCTAGTTCCTCCTTCCCAAGTTTTACCCTATCAACACATAACTTTAACTCTCTTTAGAAGGTGCACTTGAAAATCTTCTAGCAAAACGTTAATTCTCTCTAGAATATTCTCTTCAACAATTAGGGTTTACACATTTCGTACAACCTAATTGATTTGACATCACAAGATCAAGTGGAATGTTCTACAGATAGTTGATCTATAAAATCTAGGGTTTATGATAAATAATCCTTGAATGACCTTATAACAGAAGACAAGGACCTTATAATAAACAAGGATTATTGTAATCATCCAGTTATAGGTTCTGTAAGTATCAAAGAAAAAGATAGATTACATGTGGTTTACGATCTCTAAATAATGTCTTTAGAATCTCACTATTGCTTGTGAAGAACAAAGACGAGGAAAGCAACCTTATGCAACACACACATACAATTTTCAAGCAATGATTTATGTAGTAAAACGAAACCTCTTTTTATAGTGAATGATCAAGGCTAATTTTCCTAGAATTCAAGTTAGTTTGTCTAAGAAAGGAAACATCAAAAACATGACTAAAATAGGCATAAAAACACGTTTCCACTGTTTAGTCCGCGAATCTCACTAAAAGTTTGTGTATTGTTTCTTATTCACGAACCGAACCTTTAACCATATTTAACTTTAGTAACTCACTCATAATTTCTTCGTTATAACTCGAAATTGAGTGGTTCTTGGATCGTTGGTTTCGTATTTTCAATTAATATATAGACCTTTCCAGGATCAATGGTTATTCTCACTAAAGTTTTAGGCTCAAAAACTCCTCGAGTGTATATACAAAAGTATATGTATCGTCATAAGAATTGTTCCAAAGAGTGAGCACTTTGTTTTGACAGATAAAGAGGTAGAATAAACAAAGAATCGAGTATTTTTATTAACCTATAATGAAATTGTCGGTGGATGTGTTCATGTATTATTTAATATCCGGTTAAGGATAGCTTTGATTCCATACTTTACTACTTAATTAAACCTAATCTTGTCCGAAACAAATTTTTAGTAGGCTAAATCAAAAATTCGTTTTGCCATATAAAAATTTGAAAATTGACTTGACATACCAACGCCAGTTGGTTCAACCGAGCATGCTCTAAAAAACACCACACCTACTGGCGGATTTGAAGAACATTTGGAGCTTGAAATGCCCCCTAAAATCCAATTTTTCTTATGGAAAGTAAGCCTCGAAGGTCTCTCAACCTTTGACACCCTAACACACATCCATATTACCTCCACAAATTTATGCCTAGATCGCATGTTGTATCCATAAATACCTCACCATCTACTCTTTCAATATTTTTATGCAAAATTTGTTTGGTAATTCATAACTCAATATGTCCAATGAAACCCATACCCACCAACAACACATAATATATCACCACCACCACCAACACCTCATTACCCACAACAACCAAGATCATTATCTCGTGTAACCACAATAATACCACCACCACCCTCGTTCAACCCAAATCTACTATTCCAGCAAGGGATCAGAGAACACACATAAACCAAGGTGACACAACATGGATATGACAAACAAAGTATATCTAGGTCCTACTTGAGAAAAAGCTACCACGGACAACCAAAATCCTATTTATTTCACCATTTGGCACCCGTAGCTAGCTAGAAATTCAAGGATATACAACTACAAGCATCAAGTTCAAACACCTAAGAAAATCATACAGATTATCAAGGTAATGTTTGAGGAACATCTTTGGGCCAAAAACCATCTTATTCCTTTTATTTCTCAACTATACTAGCAATCCCAAGAAGCAACAAATCTCCCCTTAAAACACTATTATACTTGTAGATGTGACGCACAATAAGAAGATTGGATAAAAATTAACATTGATGGAGCGGCAAAAGGACACCCAGGCCCGCATGATCAGGTAGCATATGTATGAACCACACATGACGACAACTCATAGCAATAATAACACCTTTAATTAGGCAATACGACGACAATTATAGCAGAAACATGGGGATTTATACTAGCAATATGAATAACAACACAACAACAGTGAACCGAGGTATGCTTTAAGGTAGACTCAAAAGCTCTCATCTAACAAATCAAACATGAAGACCACCAGCCTTGGTATTTACAAGATACGCTAAAAGAAATCAACAGACTACTACAACAAATCTCCATAACAAAATCAGGGTATTCCTATCGATAAGCTAACCAAGTGGCAGATGAACTTGCAAACCAGGCAATGAAACACCAAAAGAAACGATCCACACCGACATCTACAAGGATTTGACACAACACATGCCCATATTTCTTTCAAACATTGTATTTGATGAAAGAAATTTGGTCACATTCCCCAGAAATGTAATACACCTACTAGAATTAATCCCTGTTTAAACTTTAGAAGAAGAAGAAAAAAAAAAAAAAAACTAGGTTGAGTACATGGTCACTAACATTGGGAAGGATATATATCCACTTTGTCTCGGACTTGACGGGGTAGCCATATATAAACAATACTTAATTATTGTAATCACCCCTCATTCCGTGATATCCAGATCGGTTTTGACGCCTAGACATATGACGAATTAACTCTAGACTATCAACTATATTCAACAAACCAAACTCTATAACATGATTTTTTCCCCAATTGATATTTGGAGCAGACAACGGTATTATTTCATCTTTATAGTTTCTTTTTACCCTTATGCTATGATGTTTACGGTTCTCTTCATTTTTGTACACTAGTTTCATACTTAGAATTGATGAAAGAAGTAGAAGATATTTTGTTCAGATTAGGAAGTAGATAGTCGAGTGGTGTGACTGAAAATGGTTGAAATCAGATGAATTTATAGTGTTTGAGAAACATAACCGTTGATGACTAGGCTCTAATTGCCCACGACACATGTTCAACCACCAGCAACACAAGTACTGCCCTGCGTCCATTCTTTTACCACATGTCTTTTTTATTGTCACTGAGAAAGTTTTCCCCTAGTGGCCAAACTGATTTGTTCATTCAAGTGGCTGGACAAAAAACTTCTTTTACAAATTTTCATAAAAATGCATTTAGGACGGTTCCTATAGGTACTGGATATTTTTTCCATTTGCTGTGGCAGGTGTCCTGGCAAACCCGTCGTGCCATTATGGGAAAACAATTAAGTAACGGAGATGTTATCAAGCGATATTATTTATAACGCCAAAGATAGAGTCGTTTTCGCTGGCGATATTAACTATATCGTCCGATATAAAAAATATCATCAACGAACCAATCTCACCAACTACCGACTCTAGTGTCCCGAACGGACTTATCCATACTGGGAGTAGAAGCTACATCACAGCAGCATCAGAACCAGTTGAACGTTTATAACGATCTACTACATGGATTTCAGAGATTCCACTTGAATGCGATGCAATAACTCAGGGATAACATGATGTTCGACATCACTACAATGGCATATTCCAGTCATGGTGGTACAAAACCTGGTGGTATTGGTCCGAGTCATGGTGGTATAGGTTCATGTCCTGGTGGTGTAAGTAATTGAAGTATGAGAAGTGGTAAAAGTCAAAGAAATTTATGGTAGATAAGTATACTCCAAATATAATGGTATATACTCAAATACCAGCAAAGAGATGAAGTCATCGTCATGGAAAAAACTCCTGGAAGTTTGTTCAACCAATTGCCAACTGACAGTATGACGACTCTTGGTGGTGGCTTGGATATTAAAACAGTTAGGCAATCTACTCTCTATACCCCAATTGCCTAAACCACGTCATCATTTCACCCATTTCAAGCTCACCACCCATTTGCGATTGCTATCGTGTTCCCCTCTACACGAATGAGCCCGTTACTTTTCGAGGTTTTGTGGATTCCGATGAGACTCAACCACCAAGTAAGTCTCAAACCAGCTCGATTTCTGCTAGTTGAACAACAATCTTGATCCAGAGAACATGAACAATTGGAGAAATCAGTAGTTTATGGTTGTAATTTAACTTTTTCTAATGTAGTTGTTTGTTTTTATTTATGAAAATTATCTTAAAATTAATGTTCAAATCCAAACTGTGAAAGGAAAATTTAAGATTTTAGTTTTAGAGATTATGAAACGAGAACTAGCTCCGTGTAATAATTATATTTTGTTTCAAATTAGAAGATTTACAAATTTTGATACAAGTTGAAATGAACTTAAAGTTGAGTATTTATAAGAAGTGGATTTCTGACCGTTGGATGATGAATCATTGAGTGTTGATCAGAACCGAACAATGATTATTCTATCGTTGATGACTGATGATCATCGAGTGACGGAGTCTCTGCCGGAATTGGCCAAGTGATACTTACCATTTAGCCCATGTTTGCCACTCTGCCTCACCCATAGTGGGTGCAAAAATGGCAAACCATCCCGAATTGCTATGTGTTAAAAGAAAGTCCATTAGCGGCATAAGAATGCATATGACGCCACCGTCAATGGCTTAGCGTATTTGCCCCTCCAGGCTTGACAGATTCATTTTTTTTTCTTTGAAAACACCCATAAAACTGTCCTAACCTTACCCCCAAAACTTAAAAAGTTTCCCTTCCCACTTCCCACCACTAATATTAAAATCCGTTGAATATTTTCCCGATCGATAGCCTCAGAGCAAAAATCTTCACGTTCTCCGATATTGAGCATTGTGAAGAAGAAAACAAGAAAAATTAGGGTTTCCAAATTTCTTTGAAGGCAAATTAGGGTTTTCAATTGAGTGGAAGGATGAGAGAGTTGCGTCAAGGAGTTCGAAGAGGTCGTTCAGCAACAAAGGCAGCAATAGAAGAAGTAGAGAGAAGTCTAGCTGATCAAGGTAGTGCAACGGTGATTCGAAGAACGAGGTCATCGATTAAGAATAACAAACAAATACCAGAAGTAGAGCAGCTACAACACGAAGGTCGTAAATCAGTTCAATTTACACTACAGATGGTGTTGGATGAAGAAAAAGATTCTGGACTAGAAACTAGGTGTTTTGATGAAAATCGTGAGAATGTTGTTGAGATTGAGGATTATCATGATGCCGAAGAAAATATGGAAACAGACAATGCTCCTGCAGATGAAGAACTGGAGGAGGAGGAAGCAAATAGGACTCCTACTCCCTATGAGGTTAGTTAGGGTTTGGGTTTTCTTTTCAGAAATTCATTTTTTTTTATAACCGTTTTGTTGAATTTCATTAGTTTTTGATTTCATCCCTTTCTCTCTCAAAAGAGTACATAGAAGTAAGTTGGGCAAAGAAACCACAGAAATATATCTCACAGTAGGTTTGGATTTTCAATTGTAGTTCTCTTGGGTTAGAAGGTCCAAAGGGGTAAAGAAATTGGGGTAAGTAGATGAATGTAGTCCAAACTCCAAACCACATTACACGCCCCAATGAATATGTGATACTAGTTCTATCGGATATGTCTTCTTATTAGGGGTTTCCTCTGTAAAATCATTCTGGTTAGCATTTTTGTTTCTTGTTATTAATTGATTCATCATTTATTAGGAACCCACCCTTCTTCGCACCCGGCTTGAACTTCACGCACAGTCGGCTGTTGCTCAAATTGTAAGATGTTGTTTGATTACTTTAGAATGATTTCCTTTTTATCTAATTATCTTTTGTTTATTTCTTGTCTTTTGTTTAAGTAGGCTCTTACTGCCAAGAAACGATATTTGGAGAAGGGACTGCGGAGGCAAACGTACATTCCTTGACTTAATACTCTTTGCTTGTATCTATCTGTTGTGATCTATTCCTGGAGGAATGCTTTGATGTTCTTACTCAGTGGTTTTTGTTATTTATCAAAATAATCATGTATGGTTTGCTTAAAATCACATACTAGCCTTTTAGTGAGTTAGCTTAGGAAAGGGACCATTTTTGCATCTATAATTTCCGACATTTCAAAAAAGAAAAAGGAAGAACAGAGCTTTGTATGAAATTCTTACAAACATGATAATGTATGGAATGATTAACAAAGGGTTCTTAGAATACACAGTAGATAATGTTACTATCGAGTAAAAGACAAGGATAAATTATGTTATAGTTTGAGCAATATCTACCATCCCTGTAAAGGTCAAATGGTTTACATTTCATTCTTCGTAGATGGTCGAGGTTTAAGCATTTAGTGCTGGAATTGTAATCATCAATCTGATGGTTATTGTAGTTATAGTATAATATGGTTCTTAATTTAGCTATAAATCGTGCAAGAAAATGTATTGTGTTTTTTTATTGTGCAGATTATTCTTTTGGTGTTTATAATTCTTGCATCCTGAGGGACACAATAGAATTAAGAAAGTAAAAGAAATCGTAAGAAGTGGATTTTTTTCTTCATTTTTATAAGTTCATTACCTAGTTGGACCCATAAGATACTTAAGATGAACTGGGGCATGCTGATGGGTTAATTTTGTTTTACCTAGAGATGATAAATTAGTAATGTCTGTCTTCGGTAGTTGATCTATTACAATATAAATGTATTTAGTGCCTTAAAGTTTAAGTTTAGGCTAGATGGCATGGATATCTTCTATGAACATCTGATATTCTTTTCGGGGGTCTATGTTAAACTATACTAGTCAAGATAATGGAGGTGTACAAAGTAATAGATTCATTACTGCTTTCTCTAAAGAAGTTAGATCCATTTACACCAGAAAAATTTATGTTTTTTTTCGCTTTGGTGGATAAGCATCCAGCTAAGTAGGTTTGGGGTTTTTGATCTCCTACACTGCTATCTAAGAAGCGACACATTTTTCTATGTAAAGAGGTGCTCCAATTGCAAATTTATTTATTTCATATTTGCATTATTTGAATATGCCCACTCTCATGTCTCAGAAATTTCATGAAGCGCATGTATGGCCCAATTTTATAATGATTTTATTGGTGTCGATGCATCATAATGGCAGGCATATGCTTCGACCTTCTTGTCTGTATTTATAGATTTTCATAAAACATTCCAGCCTCCTTTCATTTTCCGTGTGCATCTTTTTTCTTAAAAGTTCACTATATTCTATGCGAGTACTTACTTTAGAGATCTCTTACTGTGTTATCTATTTTTTCCGCCCTAGAAGACTGCTTCGCGAATCATCAAGTAGCTATGAGATGGATGGCGAAACACGGGAAGGATCTGTTCCTCTTGCTGCTCCAGAGTGTGAAGTTACAGACCACAACTGTGAGATGTACAAGCACAAACACGAACGATCAGTTCCTATTGATATTCCAGAATGTGAAACTGCGAAGGATGTTGTGGTAATCTGATGGTTAAACCTTTTGAAAAAGAAAAAAAAAATCATGTTTTTTATGTTAAAACTTCAATGAAAGTCAGTATCCTCTATTTTTCTAAAAAAACCCGATGATATCTGCTGGTTTGCAGGTTGATAGCAACAACAGTAAACAGAAGAAGAAAGATAAGGTGGCTCCTACTTCCAAGGTAAGCTGGTTATTACCCAATGTCCATGGGTAGTCGTACCTTGTTTCCAGTGTTTTTGTACTCGGTTCAATAATCTCCATGCAGTATCATATTTTGTAGACGATCAAAAAGTATCATTTTTTTTTTGTTTAAAATTGCTCTCTCCCTCTCTCTCTCCCTTTCTCTCTCTCAGCACACAGGTTAATAATTATATTACTTACAAAAAAGAAGAAGAATAAAAAAATAAAAAATTATATTACTGAATGCACTCATAAACAGGTTATTTCCATTTTCGCAGGCGGCACCTGTGGGTATAGCAGAGGATGAGATGCATAGGACAACAAGATTATTAGGCAAAAGAAAAGGTAAGCATCTGTATTCACTTGTGCTATCTCTTTAGAGATTAGCTAAAAGAAACATGTCTTTTATAGAGTGGTATATTGTGATTCGTTCTTTTAGACCAGAGCATTGTCAATTTTGAACCCCACCTATATATGTCCCTCTATCTACGATGAGTAATGTACAACTCCTAGATGTGTGGTTTATTTTGAAAACATAAAGGTTTATGTGCTTCCCGAACCAGCGATCCCCATTATCAGAGTATGGTTTGAATTCTTTTGCTTACAGTGTTTGTTATGTTATTTCTCACGAGCCAGTGTTCGGATATATTGGCATTTGACCTTGATGAGACTTATTACTTAGCAGTTACAGGCACCATGACTTCTTGAACACTTTATTGCTATAAACAATGTGCTCTTTTCATCAAAGACCAACAAGAATGTAAACAAGGGCCTACTTGAGCCTATACGTGAATGTGGTTATTGTAGGGTACATAAATCAATTTCTCATTCTATCCGCACAATGTGATCTTCTCAACAAAGATCAACAAGAATGTAAAAAGGGCCTTTCTTGAGCCTATGCCAACCTTATACGTGAATGTGGTGATTGTAGGGTACAATAATCAATTTCTCATTCTATCTGCATATAGCTCGTGAGATTAATTACTTGTGTACTGACCATTCTGTTGTGCTTATTTCCTGATCCTATCAGCCTCGGGAACCATCGCCGAGCAACCCAACATGGAAGATCACCTTATAGAAGCACCTGAAGAATTTGAATGTAAGTTATTAATTGGCGTACACATTTCAATTTAGTGATTTACCTAGTTTGTGATGGAAACATCGATGTGCTGACATTGGCTTTAAGGACTCCAGTAAGAGGCGCTGGAAAGCTTGTAAGTCAACGCACCTTCTTTCAGAAGCCTAAACGTCTAGGTCTAGCCCTTAAAATTGCTGATAAATTGCACGAGCAACGAATGCTGATGGAGAACAAGCGGCAAGAAGAGAGAATGTCCTGCTTACGAGTGGAAGATCAACTCTTGAATCCTCAGAACAAGGTCTCACAGCTAGAGGAGACTCTGGCCAACATCATGCAAAGCGTAAGATTCTTTTTTCTTAGTTCTTACATAATAATATAATATGCTTGAATCTTTTAGTAGTTGTCCTCACTATCCCTTCAGGGCTTCAGGAAATGTCAATGTTTTGTAGGGAAGTCACGTCATCAACTTCTGATGAAGTCTCCCATAATCCTTAGCAGCAATATATATCCATTTTTTGCACTTTGTGGCATTCTACACATTATAGAATCATTCAAGTTTACTCTCTAAAAGTTTGTAAGTCAACCCATCTTCTTTCAGAAGCCTAAACGTCAAGCCCTTAAAATTGCTGATAAATTGCATGAGCAACGTAAAGCCCTTAAAATTGCTGATAAATTGCATGAGCAACAAAAGCTGATTGAGAACAAGTGGCAAGAAGAGAGATTGTCCCGTTTACGAATGGAAGATCAACTCTTGAATACTCAGAACACGGTCTCACGGTTAGAGCATATGCTGGCCAACTTCATGCAAAACGTAAGATTGTTTCTTCCTGATTCTTATACAATATGTTTCATGCAAGTTCTAGTTTTACACTGGTGCTTATTTACAATGTGTTTTGTAGTTCTTTTCTATGTTCTCCATACTTGTCAAAATTTGATATTGTTCCTATCATTATTAACAATCTTTTGCGTGAATGTCCTTACTCTGCAGGGGAAGGCACCAACATCGATTTCTAACAAACACCCCTTAAAAAACTGTGGAAACTCGGTATGTAATTATGCAGTTTGTGATGATATCTCTTGTATCATTAAAAAGGGATTTTACCTCTTTAGTGTATTTTATTTTATATAAATATATATAAATAGTACAAGTATGAATCAGTCGGTACTCGGTCAATGCCGTGGAAAAATAAGAAGTTATAGTTAATAAATTTGACATTATTTCTCTTTTGTCGAGTGCATAATCTTCAGTTTTCTATATAATCTCTTTCTTTTTGACTTTCTGCAATGGCCAAACCATGTTTTGTAGAGAAAGGATCTTGCGTCGGTGTCCACCATGCTCCCCACTAACAATAACGAAGATTTGGTATGTGAAGTCCAGTACCTTCACTTTTCTGTGTAATTTCTCTTCTGCCAAGTGTGTAATCTTCAATTTTCTATGTAAAATATCCATGTTTTATAGGGGGTTGAGCCCGCATCAACATCAACTCTGGTCCCAGTATACAACAATGGGAATTTGGTGTGTCAAGTGCATAATATTCTCTTTCCTCTTTGATTATCTCTTTTCTCTTTTTGTTCTTAACTTTCCATTCTCGCCAAACCTTGTTGTACAGGGAAAAAGGGTTACATCGGCTTCCAATAGAGTCCCCACAAACAACATAGAATACTCGGTATGTGAAATACATAATCCTCTCTCTCTCTCTCTCAAAGTAACCTTTCTTACCAAACCATGTTGTACAGGGGAAAGGACCTGCATTGACTTCCTCTAGGGTTCCCATAAGCAACAAGGAAAAATTGGTATGTAAAGTATATAATCTTCACTTCTTTGTAAAATCATCTGTTTCTTAAATTTCTGTTCTTACTCCCTGTTTGCCGAACATGATGTATAGGGGAAAGGGCCTGCATCAACTTCTACCAGGGTCCACCCAAAGAACAATGAAAATTTGGTATGTCTTTGTGCTATTTTCTGGCCGTTTCATTGAGAAAATAGTTTATGCTTGGTTTTTTGTCGACAGTCCTTTTCTTTCTGACTCTACACCAATGTTCATGCTGTGTAGGGAAACTCTCCTGCGTCATCTTCTGATAGAGCCAATTCAAACAACTACGAACCTTCGGTATGTTCTGTGCATTATGTAAAATCCTATGTCTAGTCAAAATAGTGCTTTAACCTTTCTCCTCTATCCTTTCTGTATTTATAGACATCAGGCAGATCTCAGTCTATGATTTGGAGAAATGATGAGGAAAACTTACCTGTTGTTCAAGTAAATCCATCAAGGCATGTCGCCAGATCTGTGAAGGTAAGTCAAAGAATATAAATAGTTTCATTAAGTTGAAGGTTGCTTCAAATTCGAATACTTCAAGTGATACATTTCACCATTCTCAGGTTCGTTGACTATGTTCAGCGATTCCACTCCTTGAACGCTATGTATATGTATGTAGCCAATGTAAGATATCACCAACGTCTTTCACAACTTCTTTAGGGCATTCACAGGCTACACCGTAAGCGGTCATAAATATGGGAATATGTACTTCAGTTTCTATATCATTGATGGTTTTCTTGCCTACGAATTTCTATGTGACAATCCGTGTGAATAGGCTCACAGGAAGTGACCTAATGTGTGCATCAGTGGAAATTAGTTTCTTTTTTGGTCAAAAACTCCATCTGGCATGGATAACAGGTTTTATTATCTTCTCTGTTAGGATTCGAATGTCTCACCCTTCCAGAGGTTCTATAATAGCGCGTCTCAAAGATTGACCGGCAGCATTCCTTTCATATCAGTACCAGTAGATGCCGCGGTGTTTGGTACAGAAATGGAACTTTATCTTGAAGTGGATGATGTTAGATATATGTGCCATATGGAAGATTTGTCTGAGAATTGCGTCGTGGCATACATTAGGTGAGAAAATCCTTATCTTAAATGAATTTATAAAGCTATTTATTAATGCTCTTACGTTGTAACAGACTCGTTGGTTTGTAATCTTTCTAGGAACCTCTACGATATATTAATGGAGAGAGGGATACAACACAAATATGAATTTATAAACCCTGCATCAGTAAAAGCTGCAAAAGATGCTGATTTGTCAAAAGTAATAACTTCAAGATTGATGAATACAAATTGCGAATGGGTTTTCATTCCTGTCAATCCAGAGTAAGTTTGAAATATTCAGTTATTTACATTTACTGAATGTGATGGGATATACAAACCACTTATTACCTCTTCAATTGTAGGGGGGCACATTGGCTTCTTGTTGCAATAAATATGGTGGCTATGAGTTGCTATTGGCTGGATCCATTGGGGCTCCCAGCTCGTTATAACATCAAGCCCTTTGTCACTTTGTAAGTATTCCAGGTTTTTCCAATTTGTATGTTTACTGCTGCTTGTTACTAATTATATTTTTAATCTTTTCATTTTAAAAGTGGTCTGAAAGGTTTGCAAAAAGATGGAGTGAAGAGGTCATCACCAATTTGGTATAATATCAAGGTAATTGAGTTACATCTGTATAAATCCTCAGTGTTCACATATTCGCCGAATTTGACACTGTTTCCCTGTGATTTGCAGTGTCCAAAACAGAAAAATAGCATGGAATCTGGGTTTTACGTAATGAAGTTTATGAGGGATATAATTGATGAGCCAAACATGTTTACAAAGAGTGAGGTGAGAACCTTTTAGTGCTATTTATTTTTCAGCTTTTAAGTCTGTTTTTGCCTTCCTAACTGACTTTTTTAAATTTTGCAGCCTTTCTCTAAATCTACGTATGAGCAGGATGAAATTGATGAAGTGAGACTTGAGTGGATTCAAACCGTAGAGGCGTATATTTAGTTACAAAGTCAGGGTTTTGAAGATCTGCAGTTCAGTTCGTCTTCAATTAGAGAAAAAGAAAAAAATTGTTCATTTTCTTTGTCCGCCAATGTCAGAACTGGGTGAACAAAACCACATTTTAGAGCTAAACTTCATTTTGCTCACATTAGTGCAGATATTAAACTCTAAAACTGGGTGAACAAAACCACATTTAAGAGCTACACTTGATTTGCTCTCACATTTATGAATTTGAGAAGCTGACTCCATGATTCAGCCATGCAGTAAAAATGTCACTTCAGCAGGCAATAGTGTTTCATTCTATATACAGAAGACTCTTTTATTGGAGGTAACTCAGTAGGCTGGTGTGACTCTGGATATTTTCCAAAATTTTGTGATAAGACTGATGCACTGGCATTTCATCCATGCAACAAATTATGCCGTAAAGCTACAGATAGGAACATAGAAAAGTTGAATTCAGCAGAGACAATCTCATAAAACTGTTATCAAATAACTAACAAAATGTAAAACACAAACGTTACTGTAATCAAATCAAAACGTCACTCTATTTTTTGCAACAATATCTCTATCCATTGATCTGTGCAAGTGCAGTTGCAAGAAGCCCAATACCAACAAACAAAACACTTGTTTGCAATTTCAAGCCATATGAAACAACAAGAACAACGTTATCAATAATAGGACCGCAGAAAACTTGATCCTTAGTTTTGGTTGTTGCGATACTTCGAATACTAATAGGAGTGACACTCGAATCTGCTTTGATTGTCCATGAAAAACCACTGAACTGCATCCCTGAACTTCCCTCTATTATGACCTTCTCAATTGTTGATCCTGCTTGAACACTCACTTGGAAGCTACCAATACATGCAACATCACTTCCGGAAAAGTAAACTTTTAAGTCATATTGGGAACCTTTGTTTAGTGTAACTGTTGTTTGTACTCCACTTGATCTCCCTGAGACAAGCTCAATTGCAGCAACTCCTCCTGGAATTTCATAGTTTTTGTTTGTAGTTATGTATTTCACTGTTCCTAATATTGCCCATTGGTTTAATGGCGATTGAGTTGGATTTGATTCTGCGTCAAGTATAACGCCACCGAAGGAATTGTTGGGAAATGCTGGCCCGACTTCGAACCCGCCATTTAGCACCAGGTTTTTCTTCCCTTTGATTAATTGCCCATTTTCGAATACGTTATCGTCTGTGGAGATTAAACCAACATATCAACCAAAATAGAAACTACTACTGCACAAAAAAAAGAAAATCAAGGAAGTTTGTTCTGTACATACCATAAAAACTTGCAGGATTCGGAATTAGCTTGAGAATGAATGAATCCAAAACCACACCACATTTAGTGGTGTTAGTACTTTGATTTTCAATAGCAAGATTAAGCAACTCTTTATTTCCATGAACACCCAAATAACAAGCATGAGTTTGCCAACTACTTGAATTCCCAAATCTCTTGTCGAATGAGACAACAACTGATCTATTTGGGACAGAAATGGTAACACTAGTAGGACTAGTACAGTTTGGTTGAGCTGGTTTAAGACTAAATGTAAGCAAATAATCATAATTTCGATCATCTTTAAATGTTTGATTACCATTTTGATTAATCTTTCCATTTTGGCCCAAGTATATTGCATTTCCTCCCTGACCAGAGGAAATGACATACTGTACAGTGCCTTGATATGACCATCCTGGCAGGGTATTGATTGTTGAATTCAGTGGTATAAATTGGTTTGTTGAGTTTTTTGGTATGTTTGTTGGCGGTTTTTCAAAGTCAAGGTTTTGAAGATCTGCAGTTCAGTTTGTTATTCAATAAGAGAAGAAGGAAAATTTGTTAGTTTTTGGAACTTGTAAAATTTGGGAGAAGAATTAATGAGAGAAACAGAAGTTTTTGTTTCCATTACCTGCAAATGCACTTGCTAGTAGGAGTTGAAGGAGAAGTAGTCCTGCAGCAGCTCCTGCTTGCCATATCGCCATTACTCTTTTGTCTGAAAGAGACAGTGTACTTGGGTCTGTGTGTACTTGCATGGAGGCAAATGGCAGTTGACTTTGAATACAGCAAGCTGACATTGAAAGTCTCCTTTAAGCTGACTTTGAATACAGCAACCATAGGGAAGCATCCACTTCCCTACCTCGTTCCTCACATAGAAAGTCTCCTTCCTGTTTACAGCTCATTTTAGTTCAAACAAAACATTAAAAAAAAAAGATTCTTCAAAAGACGTCAGAGACGACACAGTGGATTGATGACCGATAAATAGTTCCATTTATTTTTATGCACAATGGGAGGCGGAAACTTGACAAATTTGTTAGTGGAGTTTTAGTCGGGTGCAGTTAAACAATGTGTTAGACTCCAGTTAAATCTAAGACTGGCACCAAGCATAGTTTTAATATCCGCCTGGTGATAGAACTCACATTTTACCAACGACCGGGAAATGACGCCTGCACAGACGAGCTTACAAACTGCCTGCAATTCTGTTTGGTTTATCACTAGGAACATAGAAAGTTTTATTCAGCAGAGACAATCTCATAAAAATCAAAGAACGAACAAACTGTAAAACACAAACGTGGCTCCATTTTCTGCAACAATATCTATCCAGTAATCTGTGCAAGAGTTACAAGAAACCCAATACCAACAAACAGAATACTTATTTGCAATTTCAAGCCATATGAAACAACAAGTTCCAGAGTAACCTTATCAATAACAGGACCACAGAAAACACGATCTTTAGTTTTTGTTGTTGCAAAACTTCGGATACTAATAGGAGTGACACTCGAATCTGCTTTAATATGCCATCCAAAACTTGAACCCCAAACCTTTCCATTTCTTTCTATTGTGAAATTCTGAACTGTTGATCCTGCTTGAACACCCACTTCGAAATTACCAATACATGCTTCATTATTTTCATAAATGGAGACGTCCAAGCTATATGTAAAACCTTTTTCTAGTGTAACTGTTGTTTGTACTCCACTTAATTTCCCTGAAACGAGCTCGATTGCAGCAACTCCTTCAGGAACAGAATAGTTTTTGTTTGTGGTTATGTATTTCACCGTTCCAAATATTTGCCACTGGTTTAATGGCGATTGAGTTGGATCTGATTCTGCGTCAATTAAAACGCCACCGAAGGAGTTGTTGGAAAATGCTGGCCCGACTTCAAACCCGCCATTTAGCACCAGTTCTTTTATTACTTTGCTGACTGCTCGCCCGTTTTCGTATCCAAACCAGAAGTTGGTGTCTGCGTCCAAATTAGATATACATTAGAAACATAACATAATGCTGAAAATGAGAATTTAAGGAAAATCAAGGAAGCTTACTCTGTACATACCATAGCTAATAGGATTCGGAATACGCTTGAAAATGAAGGAATCCAAAATCACACCACATTTAGTGGTGTTAGTACTTTGATCAGTTGAATGATTTTCAATAGTGAGATTAATCAACTCTTTAACCCCATGAACACCCAAATAACAGGCATGAGTCTGCCAACTACTTGAATTCCCAAATTTCTTGTCGAATGAGACAACAACTGATCTATTCGGAAGAGAGATGGTAACACTAGTAGGATTAGTACAATTTGGTTGAGCTGGTTTAAGACTAAACGTAAGTAAATAATCATAAGTTTGATCATGTTCTTTGATTGCATTAAATGTTTGATTAATCATTCCATTTTGGCCTAAATATATTGCATTCCCTTCCCGACTTGAGGAAATCACATACTGAACAGTGCCTTGATATGACCATCCTGGCAGGGTATTGATTGTTGAATTCAATAGTATAAATGGGTTTGTTGAGTTTTTTGGTATGTTTGTCGGTGGTGTTTCAAAGTCTGGGTTTTGAAGATATGCAGCTGTAAGAGAATAAGAAAAGATTTTTAGTTTCTGGAAACTTATAACTTTAGTGAGAAGAATTAACGAGAGAAATTCAGAAATATAAGTTTTTGTGTTCATTACCTGTTGCAAATGCATTTGATATGAAGAGTTGAAGAAGAAGTAGTCCTGCAGCTCCTGCTTGCCATATCCCCATTACTTTCATCTGAGAGAAAGAGGGGTCTATTTCTGTACTTCTGTTGTACTTGGGTCTGTATGTACTTGTAAGGAGGCAAATGGATGACTTTGAACATAGTAAGTTGACATTCAGAAAGCACTATGGTACCTCATCTACATATTTTGGAAGATGGTCAACCATAGCTTGGCAGATTTTTCTGCTAAGCTACTCTGTAATCTGTATATACGCTTGCCTGGCTGAAAGTCTCCTCCAGTTTTAGAGGAAGACTTATCTTATTACAGCTCATCTAAGTTTAAGCAAATCCATTCTCGTAAGGAAGCTTCTTTATCAAGCATAAAAATAATAAGATTCTTAAAATAATTCTGACATTCAAAAGTCAAAGACAGAAACATGCAGTAGACAAACACTATAAAAGGATGTGCCTGATGTCACAATCAAGGAAATTTGACAAATTTGGCAGTGAAACTTTTACTCAGGTGCAGTTTAACAATGTGCCTGCTGTCAGATTCAGTTTACAACTAAGCCTGGCATCAAGCGCAGTTTCAATCTGTGACTGCTGATGGGACACACATTTTACTAACGCCCGTTTAAGGTTAATGGCACCCGCACACCAGAAAAACTTACAAACTGCCTACAATTCTATTCTTTTTGGCTAAATTTAATCCATTGTGCTAATGTGCCAACACTCAAGTAGGATTACACCAGACTTTCAAATCTTCTTTAGTGAGACATCTACTTCAGATAAACTTGAATCCATGAGATTACTCATGTGGTAGCAATCTAACTTAGAAGAACAGCCAAACAAAAGTCTAGGTTCTAGGACGCGAAATCCCTATCAAATATAGACTACACAAATTTAAATCCTGATTGATATTTCTGTTATGAATCCAAGCATCTGTCTCAGTAACACTAGCTAGCCAGACTGTAAGAATTTAAATAGAAATTTTAAATCAGTATTTTTTTCCTTCACAAATGACATGAATGGACAATACCTGCAAAAGGCACGCCCTAGTCAATATATACACTTCATGCCCGCGCAGACAAAAATGGGTAAAACTATAAAAAAAAAGAAGGGTAGAACTCGAATTATATAGAGTTAACTCCTAATATTACCTGTGCCTTACTGGTCCTGCTGAAGCAAAAAGTAAGCCTTACCAGGCAAACTAACCAGAAGAACCCACGAAAGCATCACTGCATAACTGATTGAAGCTTAGTGTTTTGTGACAATATAGAAGAAATAAGAGGAAAGCAGACACTCATATGCAAATACAATGAATACAATTATAGTTTCAGGAAATGGAGAACTAATCCCTTATTGAACATAGATGTAATACGCCTTAATCAAATATATTACAAGTTATGTATCTCAACAATGCACACGGCAACATCAACTTCCCTAGATTTAAACGTCTTTAAGTTAAAAGCAAGGAACAGCCTAAGTGATAGGTGAAAGAGACTGAGACATTCTCAGTTCCTTTGGCTACACATAAGTTTGTAAATAATCTACATATTGTTTTGGAGGTCCTAGTAATCATTTGATCATGAAAACGAGAAGAACACGGTGGTGGTGACATATCAAAAAGACTAGTAACTATCTTTCTCCAAGTCATAGTTCCCAATGTAATGACCATGCAAAGATACTCCCTGATGGCTTTTGAAGCATAAACACTTACAACCTTGTATACTTGTGATAATGTAATGACCATGCAAAGATATTCCCCCTCAGTAAGATGCAGATAAGAGAGGACAAGTGATTCACTCCTATTCGGGTTTAAAACCCCGAATATCATTAGGTATTGTTTCATACAAGATAAACCATTGCAATAACCTACTAGTTCACTTGTAGTTTCGATATCTAGAGCTGACACTAATCTAATATCCATCTTTTCTCCTAATATCCATCTAATTTTGAAAAAGTAAGTCTCTTCCAAGCTGCCCCTTCTCGATATATTAAGCAGATTAAAGACTAGAAATTCTTGATTTTTGTTTTGAATATAGTGAATCACTAAAAATCTTGAATCATTAAAGATTGGATTGTACCATACCTTACTGACGCAACAGTCCGGACTGGTAATCTCGTCAGAATATTCTCGATCATCAATTCATCAGGAAGATGATAATAACTAGTACTAATTTCCATCCCGTTCTGATCAATTTTATGCAAAATTGCTCTTTTTCTTCCAGTAATGCATGTACTGAAGAAATTCAAAAATGGGGGGTGAGGCATGATGCTGGGTGTTTCCTTATTCTCACAAATTACTCCTCTTCTTCTTCTTCTTTGATCAATTTTTTTCTTTTTCAATTGCTCCTATTTCTTTATCAAGCTGTTTTCTTCTTCTCCATTTTCCCAAAGATGGGTCTTTGTATGATGTTTTTTTCTTTCTTTCTTTCTACGATGTTTGGTTGCTCAGCATTATAGAGAGAACCAGCTGAAATCCTAAAATCAATTTGCCTGGGGTTTGATATGCTTGTTAGAGATATAAGCACCTCTGCCTGGAAGAAATGAGCTGAGGTGCTTGTTTTCGTATTTAGCCCTCTAGGGCTGGCCCGGCTGGGAGGAGGCGCTGGGAGCCTTAAGTCTCTGTCTCCCCTTGCTGCTCTTGCATTTTTTTTTCCGCTTTTGTTTTAATAAATTTTGAACCTTTTTTCAAAATAATATATGAGAAAAGCAAAACTAATAATATATATATATATATATATATAAATGCTCCCTAAATCGCAAGAAAAAAAAAGACACTTTGAAAACCGACGCTTTTACGTAACCAAACTAAAAATGGGACCTTCTACTAACCACAAAGACGTGTCCCTTCCAGATTTGAGAGGCTTAGTTTTTGTAATGTAATGTTTAATGTATAATTTATATAGAAGGGTAAAATAAATGCTTAACGGAAATAAATTACAAGGAATAAAAACAAAAAGGTTATCCTCCTTTCTACTATGAGTGTAATTTTCTCATAGTACAAATCAATCAATTCAGTGGCTAATAGAGTAATAAATCAAAATTGGAATCAACTATTTTGTACTAAGTACAACAACATAAAATTGCATCATCAAAAACATAATTTCAGTGGTGGTGGTGTATTACTACCAAAACTTTCCTTACAACCACCACCAACAGCAACAAAAACAAAAAAAAATTAATCAAAAAATTTTGTAGTTCGGTCACTTCAACTCTAGATCCGACTAAAAGTTTCTTTTAGATTTTTTCATTTGATATTGAGTATCTTCTTCATCTGCTGCTACTCTCTTTCGTTTCTTCTTTGTTATTATTGCCATCAAAACCGGGGGTGCACAGGTTAAGTAGTGATAGAAGACAAGTGCGCAAATCAGAGAAAGATACGGAGAAATGATAAATGTGAGAATCTCTCTATATATATATATAAATGAAAATGGAAAGACGACTCTTCTAGAGAAACTATTCTTCTCCAAGTAAAATGGGAGCTAAACACGTGTTATATTGTGTGATGCCACTTGGAAACACATTTGTGCAAGAGGAATGTTGTCCCGCACGACAGTGCAGGGTAGAGATATAAGCTAGCGGGTTCAAAACCCTTAGATGATAATATTGTTTGTAATTCTAGCCATTGATGATGACCGTACAATTGATAGAGGAAATAATTGCAAACACGCCCTTTACTTTAATTTAGTGAAACTAAAACAACCTTATAAAGTCTTATATTTCATTTATAAGGACCTCCTCTTCTTCCCTGTTATCCGATAAAACCCAAAACCAACATTTTTCAATCCACGTATCATATCGGATCGTATTGATTTTAAAAAATGCCGCACACTCAATTAGAGTTTACTAAAAAAAATCTGGATACTTTAGCAATATCTAAATTAGCTCGGAAGAATTTTTAGATTGCTCCTGTTGCATATAAAACACTCGTGCTTTGGGAAGGACAATCATGTTAGCTATCTCTCCGCCCAACCAAGCCTCATCTGTGCTATGTCATAACAAAAACCTGGATGCTATTAAGATAAAATCAATCACAAGTTAATGAAGATCGGTTAAGTTGATGTGAAATACAAACAGTTGATGTTGATGTGAAGACCAAACCCGTACATGTAGAAGAACAAACGACTGATGTTGATGTTATATATATATATATATGAACACTTCAAATTAAATTCAGTAATTTCAATTTTGAATTTAGTGTTTGGTTTGGTTTTCCATACTGATTGTGAGTGAGTTTTAATAGTACGTTGATAGATTTGATTAAAATTAATGTTGATGTTCAAATGTAATAGCAAGTGAGTAAATTTTAATTAATTGTAATCGAACCTTGATTTTTAGTGTTTTTCAATTTTGGATTTGTGATGGTGGTGCACTGGTGCTACCGACGAGGGGACGCGTAGTGCAGGTGGTGGTGGTAATGGAGGTAAAGAGAGTATATGGAGTATGAACTCCCGTATAGTGAATATAAAGGGTTTGGGTTACGTGAATTACATTAAGTATGAGGACTTATTAAAAATTATTCACCGTTAATAGGCGGCACCTGGATTGTAATTGATAAAGCAAATGGACATCTTCTCCAGTCCATTTCACTTCCAACGACAGGTTAGTTGCTAGCTTATAGTGCGGGATAGCACGACCCTTTGTGCAATGTTTGAAAACTATGTGTTACCTTTTTTTTTTAGACAGATGCTAGAGTTACTGAGGAAAATTCCGAGTGGGGATTTGATAGCAGTTAGATAGTATGTCAGATAGGTTCAGCACAGTATGTTGGATATTCTCATTATAATTTTTTGATCGGATACAACCTCTTAGAAGGTAATTTTCTTCACTCATAGTAGAAAGGATGATAAGCAAGTTCAAGATATAAATTGCAAGATCTAAAGGAAAGTGGTTTGCTGATGGGGAGAGAAATTCACAGTTTTTTCACAAAAGTGTCTCCTATAATCAGAGAGTAAACTCTATTAACTATTTGTTTATTGATGGTGAAATATCCCATGATAAAGAAAAGATAAATGAAGAGGCTAAAATTTTTTACATGAACTTTTACAGTGAGGATACTCCACACAGACCAAAGTTTGATGACTTAGATGTTTCAAAATGTATGTTCAACATGCTATTATGTTAGAGAAACCTGTTGACATGGAAGAACTGAGGAAGGTAATATGGGGTTTTGGTTCAAACAAGTCACTTGGGCCGATGAGTTTATTATGGAATTCTATAAAGTTGTTTGGGTTATTATGAAGAGGCGATATTATGGTTTGTCATCAAGGAGTCTGAGAATTATTGTACCTTGGACTAGAGACTTAATTGCACAAACATTATATTGATTCCTAAATGTGAAGGTGTTGTAACTATGAGCGACTTCGAACCTATAAGTTTAATAGAGGGAATATATAAAATCACAACAAAATAGTTAGCAGATAGGTTTAAAGTGGTAATGCCTACCATTATTTTTGAGTTTCAAAAGGCTTTTGTGGATAGTAGGCAAATCACAGATGGCATTCTCATTTCTTCTGAGCTAATTGACTCAAGAGAAAGAGATAATGTACCAGGGTTAGTGGTGAAGGTTGATTTACATAAAGCTTTTGATAGTATCAAATTTGAAATCATTGGATTAAATTCTTTCAAGATTTGGTTTTGGGATGATTTGGAGAAACTGGATTAAATGGGTTATCTCTAAAACAATATTTCCTATGTTTATTAATGTAGTGCTTCATTCTTATTCATAAGTAGTAAGGGAATCAAACAAGGAGATCCATTATCTCCTTTTTTTGTTTATAATTGTAGTTGAAGTTCTCTCTCTTCTGATCAAAGGGGTTACATTTCTTGAGCTTATAGATGGTGTTAGAGCACTGCTCGGTCGAACTCGCAAGAGTTGCTATCTCAAGCTTGTTTGTCAAGTTCAGTTGCCAAAACTATAAGTCTTGATTTCTAGTCTACTCATAGCTAAGTCTCGGACTAGGATAGTAAGTGTAGTTGAGCTCTAGACTCCACGGCGTTCATCATGCAAAGACGAAGAACTACTCAAGGAACTGGTGGAACTTCATCGACAAAAATGTATGTGGAGACTTGAACTTATCTATCACTCCAAAGTCTATATGTTCTATCTCCTATCTTGAGACAAAAGTCGTATTGCTATATAGACTTCGATTCTACACATTTGCTATTTCGAGCCGAATTTATCTCGCTTATCTATTTCTCGAAATATGTGTTGGTAAGATTTCGCTAAGTTCATCTTTACACGTGACGAAAAGTCATGTTGATTATTTGAGAACTTGAAAATCGCTTTGATGAAAAATAGTTTGTGAACAACAACTATATAACATCCTCTAAGAAAGTTTCAATGATTGAAATGAGAGTTTAAAATATATAACCATGATTGGATATAAATATTGTATGTGAACTCATACTTATGAAGTCCAAAATCCTTGAACCAAAGTATGCGTAATTTATGGTTTAGGATGTCCGGAGCTAAGTCCGCGCACTGCACGCTGCAGATCGTCAAAGTTCACATCCCGTGAATTTCTGCTTGGAGTTTGTGAACCAAAAAAGCTCCAACCAGGTACTTAAGTATGCGTACTTAAGTGGGTTATTTTCTAAAAACGGTTTATTAAGTGAACTAAGACATTTATAAATTAAGAATGCAATCTTTGCAAACCGTGGCTATAATGTTCATGAATCGATTAGTGAATCAAAATTGTTTTTGCTTCGATTGTGTCTTGTATACTTCTATGAGATCTAAGCAATTGAACAACTCTTCAACTAGTTCATTTGAGTCATTTGAACTAGTTATGGTGAAGATGAATAAGGTTGGTATGAAAGTGCTCATATGGCTAACCATTGATTAACTATTGTTGAACCAACTAAGTGTACATGTTTAGGTACGGTTACTCAAACCTAGCTAAATGAAGTTACATTTCATTTTTTATAACGAGTCTAAGTTCGATCTAACGGTTGAAATATATTAGCTTGAATCTAATCGGGTTTTCGTCTAACGGTGAATATTGAATGCTTTGTTACCAAGGTAATTAGATTGCAAACCCTGATTTGGAGACTATATAAAGGAGAACTCTAGCAACTGGGAAATCTAATCTCCACACCTCCTGGGTGATACTAGTTGTATAAGCTAGAGTTGATTCTCCTTTAACCTTAGGTTTTTCACGAAACCTGTGGGGTAACGACTTAAAGACTTCATTGGGATTGTGAAGCCCAGGACCCAACTATTTTCTCTATAGTTGCGTGATCGATCTTGTTGTTTCTATCGTATTTGAGTACAATCATAAGGTTGGCTTGAGATTAATATCTCCGATAGGCAAGATACATGTAGTCACAAACACCTTCGTCTCATCGTTTGTGATTCCACAATATCTTGTTTCGCTAGTCGATTAAGATTATTGTGAGGTGGTTGATATTTCGAGGCTGTTTTTCGGGAATATAAGTCCAGTATATCAATTGGTTCAGGTTCACCTTGATTTATCAAAAGACAGACGAGAACTCATAGGTATTTCCAAAGTGGGACAGTTTATCTATTCCTATATACTTTTTTGTGTGAGACAGATTTGTTTATTAAAGTCTTCGACTTTGGGTCGTCGCAACTCTTAGTTGTGGGTGAGATCAACTAAGGGAATCAAGTGTGTAGTATCCTGCTGGGATCAGAGACGTAAGGAGCGCAACTGTACCTTGGATCAGTGTGAGATTGATTGGGGTTCAACTATATTCCAGACCAAAGTTAGTTTGTAGTAGGATAATGTCTGTATCGGCTTAATACAGTGTGGTGTTCAATCGGGACTAGGTCCTGGCGTTTTTCTCGCATTTGCGGTTTTCTCGTTAACAAAACTTCTCGTGTCCGTGTTTATTTCTTTTCCGCATTATATTTTGTTATATAATTGAAATATCACAAAATGTAAAAGTTGAATCGATCAATTGGTAAATCCAACCTTTGGTTGTTGATTGAAATTGATTGATCTTTGAACATTGGTCTTTGTACTGTTCAAGTTATCTCTCATATATTCAATCGGGCTCGCAAATTATTGTTTGTTTGATTGCGGATTGAATTGAGAGATTGAGATATAACTCTTTGATATATACTTTTCTTAAGATTGAATCTGACTGTCTAGTTGATTCTCTTGAAAGTATATTGGGGTTAGTCCATACAGATTCCTAAGCAAAATATTGGGTGAGGATGTTGTACCCCAAATTTTTCAATTGGTATCAGAGCAGGCAAACACGTTTAAATACCTCATAAGTCTGTGTTTGTAGCAATCAAACTCTATGGACAGAATAACTATCTCTATAAACGCACCTCCAGATCTAGGGATTTCTGAACCTCCACCAGGTTTAAAATCCCTTGAATTGTTTTCAGAGCTTGAAAAGAAACTAGAAAGCTAATCTCTCGATGTTGAGTTATACCTCCAGAATGAACAAAAATATCTTGATTAGCTAAATATAGTCATGATGAATAATATTCATATTGAGGTTGACATTGATTTACTAATCAGTGAGAGCAATGCTCCTCCTCTGTGTAATCGAACTTGTTGTAGCAAACTAAACGGTTTACAAGAAGAGTTTAAGTCTAAGTCTTCCGACTGTACCACCTTTAAGCATGAATCAATTCATTGGTCAATTCCTGATACATCTTACCAAGATAATAGTATTGTCCCTTCTTATGAAGAAATTAGGATGTCTCTTTTTATTAAAAGAGTTTCCCTATGCGATACATCGAAAATTATCTGAAAACTTGTTTCTTATAAGGTGTAAAATAAGAAATCGAAACACAAATTTTCTTGTGCTCTCGGATGTTCTTTGAAAAACTTATAAAAATGTTCCTTGGGTTTCTTTCAATACTTGTAAGATGTAAGAATAGTTGGAAAGAAACTCTTTCTTGGTGCCATGGTGATCAAGACATTGTTCACCTCAAGACAACTTGATTGTGTTGGAAGTGCATCCTCACCAAGAAATACCGTGCTATGTATATGGTGAGGGAAGCACAAGAATTGGGGCGCACATATTATGTTTGGCAAGGCTATAGAATTCGATTGGATTCTTGTAAAAAGGTATGTCTATAAACTTGAGCAAGATTTGTGTTTATTTGCTTAGAGTACTTATAATGATCCATTTACCTTGCTTATCGTTCATTTCTACCTAACTTGATATGTGTTTAAGGTTCTTAAATGTTTAGGTTTGAAAATAGTAGTTCGGGATGTTTGGACTTCATGGTACACATACCAGGTATGCATACCATCAGTTAAAATCAAAATCCAGGGATTTTAGTACGCATACCTGTTTGCATACTGCCCCAGGTCATGAAAATTCGTTTGTAAACCGGTATGCATACTTGCCTATAGACCTCGATATTCGGTAAATATTTTTTTGCCGTAACTACTTCGTCCGAACTCGGAATGACCTCATTCTTTTTGCATTCTCCTCCTCTTTGAATTATATTCAAAATGGAGATGGGAATTTTTGAATTTGGATGAGTTAAGATTGGTCTTTGTCCCGTCTTTTGTTTTTGAGTGTTTTGCTCCGTTTCGTCGCACTTGTTCAAATTCTCTTGGAATTGGGCACTTGGATTCTTGGAGTACCACTCTTCTAAGCTCATTAATAGCTTTTACAAGAATGTTGTTGGTGATTCACAAAGAAGGAAGTTCAAGAATGGGCTGTAGTACGCATTGTTATGGGATTCTTGAACGTCCACAATCATCTTATGTGAAATATGGTGCATGGTCGTTAATGACTTTGTATGTTCTTCTTTGTTAACAAAATCTTTTTATACTCCTTTGGTAGCTATTCTTGGTGTAAATCCGTGCGAAAAAGATTGATTCTACACTCTAAGGACAAATCATCTTGTATGTGCATTACGAGTTTGTCTTGATGTCTAGGAAACTTCTTATGAGAATTTATTCTTGTGTCCTTAAGAAGGATAATTAGGGTTTGAAATATACATTATTGTGAGTACACATAGCTATGTCCAACGTTTTCATCTTGCAATGTTTTTAGATTTATTTGTTTAAATTCTAAAGTTTATTTAGAAGATGATTTTGCAGTATTAATCTTTATGGTTTTATATATTGAAACTTGTTATGGGATATTTGCAAGTATTGATAAAAGATTGAATATTTGCAAGTATTGATTTTGCAGTATTAATCTTTATGGTTATAATATCTTTATGGATATTTGTGTTTGCGTCCGTGAACTATAATTATCCCATACGTGGTCAAAAGTTAAGTCTTTCATATGTCGATATGCAAGTATTGATAAAAGATTGAATGAACTTTTGACAAACAAAAGTTAAGCCTTTTATGTCATTATGCAAATATTGATGGAAGAAAGGATGAACTTTTGTTTACAAATATTAAGTCTATTATATGTCATTGTGCAAATAGTGACGAGAAATAGAATGAATCTTTGTTTATTACGCAGTATTGATCTTCCCTGATCCATATTTTTGTATGTAAATACTGTGCGGCTTCGTAAGTTCTCTTATGTGAGCATTTCCGATTGAATTAATCATGGGTTATCTTGTGGTTAATTTAATTGAGATTTTTGGATACAAATTCATATTTTTATGTGATTTGTTAATGTCCAAAGAAATCCTTCTTTTCTTGTGAACGTAAGGTCGCTCTTATTGTTCTTTCGGGAATGACATTTTATGGGGGAGAGTTCTTAATTGAACTTGTGCTTAATTGCCAAATCTTTGTGGGGAGTGCGGTTGTGGAATATTATAGGGGTTATCTTGTATCTTTATAAACTCCTTGATGAATGCATTTAGTTTCGGCTATATGATTGCATCTAAAAAAGTTGATATGTGCTTTATTTTGGTCATGAAGTATCTCTATAGAAATTTCATTAGAATCCCACTAGTTTTCGTACCTTTGCCAATTTTATTGACAAAAAGTGGGAGAATTAATGTGTAGTTCACACTACAAATACATATGGTTTTCGGATCATTATGTAAGGGGGAGTGGTTTTCATGTGAGATGAGGTATTGAAAAAGGGGGAGTGATGCATATCACCATAGTATTGTTGTCGAAGTTGTGATACAATTGAACTTTGATGATGTGTAATAATACTATGACACTGTATAACAATGATTGAGAGCTTTTGTTTTCTCATTGTTATGGCTACGGATATTCAACAACGATGATGCTGAATTGAATACCTTTGGAATCATTGGAGTACTTGGAAGTGACGAAGATTTCGAGTAATGTTGAAGTACCAAGGAGATCAAGCATGTGGATGAGAAGCTACAAAGTTTATTTATTTTGTATTCCATATGTATTGATAGTTTTGTCACGAAAATTGACAAAGGGGCAGATTGTTAGAAACCTTTGCTCGGTCGAACTCATAAGCGTTGCTATATCAAGCTTGTTTGTCAAGTTTAGTTGCCAAAACTATAAGTCTTGATTTTTAGTCTACTTATTGCTAAGTCTCGGACTAGGATAGTAAGTGTAGTTGAGCTCTAGACTCCACGACGTTCATCATGCAAAGACGAATAACTACTTAAGGAACTGGTGGAACTTCATCGACAAAAAGGTATGTGGAGACTTGAACTTATCTATCACTCAAAAGTCTATCTATTCTATCTCCTATCTTGAGACAAAAGTCGTATTACTATATAGACTTCGATTATACACATTTTTTATTTCGATCCGAGTTTATCTCGCTTATCTATTTCTCGAAATATGTGTTGGTAAGCTTTCGCTTTGGCCAAGTTCATCTTTACTCGTGGCGAAAGTCATGTTGATTATTTCAATAACTTGAAAATCGCTTTGATGAAAAATAGTTTGTGAACAACAACTATATAACATCCTATAAGAAAGTTTCAATGATTGAAATGAGAGTTTAGAATATATAACCATGATTGGATATAAACATCGTATGTGAACTCATACTTGTGTAAGTCCAAAATCCTTGTACCAAAGTATGCGTACTTTACTGGTTTAGGATGTCCAAAGCTAAGTTCGTATACCTGTACGCGTAGTGTCGGAAGTTCACATCTCGTAAATTTCTGCTGGAGTTTGTGAACCAAAAACAAGCTCAATCCGGGTACTTAAGTATGCGTACTTAAGTGGGTTATTTTCTAGAAATGGTTTATTCGTGAACTAAGACATTTATAAATTAAGGAATGCAATCTTTGCAAACCGTGGCTATAATGTTCATGAATCGATTCTAGTGAATCAAAACTGTTTTTTCTTTGATTGTGTCTTGTATACTTCTATGAGATCTAAGCAATTGAACAACTCTTCAACTAGTTCATTTGAGTCATTTGAACTAGTTATGGTGAAGATGAATAAGGTTGATATGAAAGTGCTCATATGGCTAACCATTAACTATTGTTGAACCAACTAAGTGTACATGTTTAGGTACGGTTACTCAAACCTAGCTAAATGAAGTTACATTTCATTTGTGTATAACAAGCTAAGTTCGATCTAGCAATGAAAGATATTAGCTTGAATCTAATCAGGTTTTCATCTAACGGTGAATATTGAATGCTTTGTTACCAAGGTAACTTAGATTGCAAACCCTGATTTGGAGACTATATAAAGGAGAGCTCTAGCAACTGGTAAATCTAATCCCCACACATCCTGTGTGATTCTAGTTGTATAATCTAGAGTCGATTGTCCTTTAACCTTAGGTTTTTCACGAAACCATGTAGGTTAACGACTTAAAGACTTCATTGGGATTGTGAAGCCAGACCCAACTATTTTCTCTGTAGTTGCGTGATCTTATCTTGTTGTTTCTATCATATTTGAGTACAATCGTAAGGTTTGCTTGAGATTAATATCTCTGATAGGCAAGATACAAAAGTAGTCACAAACACCTTCGTCTCATCGTTTGTGATTCCATAATATCTTGTTTCGCTAGTCGATTAAGATTATTATGAGGTGATTGATATTTCTAGTCGTTCTTCTCCTGAATATAAGTCAGGTATATCAATTTGTTCCTGTTCACCTTGATTTATCAAAGGACAGAATAAAACTCGTAGGTATTTCTGTGGGAGACAGATTTATCTTGTTTCGCTAGTCGATTAAGATTATTGTGAGGTATTGATATTTCTAGGCTGTTCTTTGGGAATATAAGTCTGGTATATCAATTAGTTCATGTTCACCTTGATTTATCAAAAGACGGAACAAAAATCGTAGGTAATTACGTGGGAGATAGATTTATCTATTCATAAAGTCTTCGACTTTGGGTCGTAGCAACTCTTAGTTGTGGGTGAGATCAAATAAGGGAATCAAGTGCGTAGTATCCTGCTGGGATCAGAGACGTAAGGAGCGGAACTGTACCTTGGATCGGTGTGAGATTGATTGGGGTTCAACTACAGTCCGAAGTTAGTTTGTAGTAGGCTAGTGCCTGTAGCGGCTTAATATAATGTGGTGTTCAATCTGGACTAGGTCTCGGGGTTTTTCTGCATTTGCGGTTTCCTCGTTAACAAAACTTCTGGTATCTGTGTTATTTCTTTTCCGCATTATATTTTGTTATATAATTGAAATATCACAGGTTGTGCTTTGAATCGATCAATTGGTAAATCCAACCTTTGGTTGTTGATTGAAATTGATTGATCCTTGAACATTGGTCTTTGGTACCGTTCAAGTTACCTCTCCTATATTATTTATTTGATTGCGGATTGAATTGAGAGATTGAGATATAACTCTTTGATATACTTTTCTTAAGATTGAGTCTGACTGTCTAGTTGATTCTCTTGAAAGTATATTGGGGTTAGTCCATACAGATTGCTAAGCGAAATATTGGGTGAGGTTGTTGTACCCCTACTTTTTCAGATGGTTTTAATCATATTACTGGTGCTGACGCAATACACCATTTGAAATTTGTAGATGTTCTTATAGTATTCTTAGATAATAATGTGGATCGGATAAAGAATCTAAAGATCTCATCCGTGATCACAAAATTATCTAAGGATGGGTCGAGTTATCCCTTGATTCACTTCGCATCCTAGATCAACTGTTCTCTTTAGGGTTGACAAATACAACTGGGTATTTCTATAGTAGCACTCTTGGTAATTGAATATCCCATATTTGTACGTTATGACTAGTTTGTGCCATATGGAGAGCATGAGATAGTACAAGACAATGTTATAGATCATGTGTGAGTCACATGATGAGATGGGGTTGAGTATGAACCTATTGAGGCCAACCACTAAAGAGCAAAGGTTGATTTCCTCTTTTGTGGGTGTTTTTAGACAAGCACACAAGCTTTAGGAAATGATCACGACTTCGTTTTATATATTGAGTGATCTTCCATAAATTAGAATCAGGGAGTCCGCCATGGATGTTCCCATGTGACTAACAATGTGGCTTGTCAGTATCAAATATCTCATATGTTTATACGAGATTAAGGAGAAAACACAATCAGTGAATCAGTTGGGACGTAGTAAGAGTCATGAGGCTCACATGCGAAGGCTTACATAGGTGAGGCTTTCGTGGTTTTGCACGGTTGGGGATATGAACCATAATTTTACTCTGTAGGCCAGAGTGTGAGTTTTGTGCTTTACTAGAATAGAGTTGAATTGGCTGAGCTCGACAACTGATATGACCTGAATTGGTCGAGCTCTAGAGTTAAGCTGAACTGGTCGAGATGTAGAGGAGAGCTGAACTGGCCGAGCTCTGAAGCACATCTGAATTAGCCTATCTGACTTAAGTCTATTACGACTTTTTGGCCCTTATTATTTTTCGTATGAAATCACCATCTATATTAAGTCCCCTATTCAGCATGGAATTGTTAAAGTTTCATGATGACCATACAGATGGTTGGTCGTTTTATAAAAGTGGTAAATAAAGTACATTCACTAAGACATGTGAAGATTTGGTTTAGAATTAAAAATGATTTTGGATAGTAAAATGATTTGCAATGTAAAAGTTGATCTAACAAAGTATAAATAAAAACAAAGCAAGACAACAATTCTTGAAAAGAACAAAGGCTATGGATTTCACTAGTACAATTCTTGATTAAGAAAACACTAAATTTTTTAAAATTCTAGATCATATTGAGTCTCTTTTTATCTTAACTCACCTAATAATCGGTCAGACTTCCAAAGATTATATGTAAACATTAAACATAGATTATCAAATAATTAAACATAAAAATAATCTATCAAATTGGATGACAAATAATTAAGAAACTCATTTTATCAAATAAAAACTCTGTACAAAGAGCGATTAAGTGAATTAATAATAAATCTATAATAACTAAAATTATTTAAAGAATTTTACTCATCGGTAAAAGATTAGCTAATCCTTCGTTACAGAAGGATCAACTATTCATAATGTAATAAACAAGTATTTTTGAGTATAGAAGCATCATTTTCATTGATTCAATTATAATGGGCTACACAGTTTTGTTTCACATTCCGAATAGAAAAATTGTATTACAAAGTGATAGAAAAGAAAGAATATTGTTAGAAATACTATCACTATTCCTATCTCCATGTGTTCTCTCCAAAGTTCTCTCCACTGCTCGAAGTTCTCCCCTTTATATTTTAACAACACCTTGTTTTTTATTGCCTTATATTTACACAAAATTAACTCATTAGAGTATCACCAATCTCTTCATGCGGAAGCGAAATCTTTACAAAAAGCGGTCATCTAGCTAAGAGACAATGTCTTGTCTAGCGTTTCAATAGTAACTGATTGTAAAGTCTTGGCAGACAACATCAACGAGGATAACACAAACCTCTCATGGACAACCGAAAACACCGTTCAAGAAACCAAGAAAATTTTAAAAGATCTTCCTCAAGCTCAGGTAAAGTTTACAAATAGAAAATACAATTCAGCAGTGGATCGAATTTCCAAGGAAGCAAGAATAAAGAGGCTTCAACATATGTCTACGAAATTGCAACAAAAAATTAAGCAATCTAGCATTATCTCTAATATTTTTGATAGAAACGAAATTGTAAATCTTATGTACTATATTTGCTAGTTAATATATTCATTTTCCCATAAAAAAAAAGAGTATCGCCAATCTCACCAAGAATCAAACATTTCCAAATATAAAAAATATTCGCCGCCACTCAAACTCATTAGTCAAATGACAGAAAGGTATTCAGTTGTCTCATGGTTTATTGTGTCGCTCACGAGCAATAACAATTTGAATTTCTAGATGCCATATATATTACCTCATATAAAATTAAAACCATGTTGAGAAGTAAGATCCCACGAGCTTTAGCACACATTGGAAATGATATGCTATTTAGTTTTTGTACATATCATGAAGTACATGTTAGTCCCCTATACAAGTAGACCCACTTAATTAGTTTACGGCAGAAGCCCAATATGCGCAAAGAATCCCGATACATCAATTTAAGCCGAATTTTCAAGAACAACCACTTCTGCGAGAACATTTAAAAAATAACAAAATAACAAAATATTAGTATAAAAACAAGGACTAACGATATATAAAAAATGAGTAATTAAGATGCATAAATACTTCCATTAGATACCCCCAAACTTATAATTTGCTAGTCCTCGAGCAAATCTGAATTAAAAAGTGAAATAAAATCCTAATTCATTGTCGCATGCATCGCGGTTGCGTGTAGCAAGACTTTGAACCCGTTGGTGTCCATATCAGACGATTTTTAGTCTCATGAGGGTTTACGAGAGATGTACCCACAAAACTTTTGCTCCAAAACCTAGATACTTGTGAAGAATTGAGAATCGATACTAAACAATCTCTATAGTTGTCTATGGGAATCATTACCCTGTATATGGTTGTATGAACCCAATTGTTGTACACGATTTTGCACTCAGCATACAAAAATTCATGGAAGAGGAATACTGTGATGGGTTTGCATTCACTACAAACCCTAGCTTTTTCTGTTATCGGAACTACTCATTATTCAACTAAGGTTGAATCCCAAGTAAGTATCGTCTTTGTTTTATTGATTTCACATGCATAAAGAATTGTAATATGCAAAAATATGTGAAAATTCGTAGTCTAATTCGCAACAGGGAATCATGTTTGTAATGTTGTTCACTCCGGAGACTGTATAATCTTCATGTGAAGTCCGATCTTAGTAGTTGATCCCAATTCTATAAGAAAAAGACACACCTTTTCCTTTGGGAAAGAAATTTGAATTTATATTTGGTCAGTGAAAAATTCTTGCACATGTGTTATCAAAACAAATCCAGGAATTTTAACATTTAATGCATTTCAATGCGATGGCCATAACTCCTAAACCGTAACTTAGAACAATTTAGCATTTTTAATATGTTGTAGTAGAGACAGACGAACAACTTTTTTTAAGGATATACTGTCATTTTTTTGAGTTAGTAGACTGTAGTGTGTGGTACGCTTGTGCTAGGAGTAATTGCAAACACGTTTTTGACTTCATACACGTCATAGTGTGTAACACCCACACTTTTCGCTTGGCACATGCTCAAAGGTGCATTATGGCATGAGATAAAGGTACATATCAAGATTATGTTACATGTTTATGGCGTATTGTCTCGGGACAAAAGTTGCACCACCGTGGTGCATCACGCCAATGGTAGGCTAGCTGAGAGTAATATTGCATCATCACGATACATCACGTGGGATATATATATATATATATATATATATATATTTAGTCAATATTTCACCACCATGGTGCATTATGTGAAAAAACGGGGAGTACAACAACCACACCCAATATTTCGGTTAGTAATCTGTATGGACTAACTCCAATATACTTTCAAGAGAATCAACTAGACTCAATCTTAATAAAGTATATCAAAGAGTTATAATATCTCGATCTCTCGATTTAATTCTTACTCAAGCAAATAGAAATCGCGAGTCTAATTAAATATAAGAGAAATAACTTGGATGGTACCAAAGACCAATATCCAAGTGTCAATCAATGTAAATTAACAACCAAAGGTTGGATATTCTAATTGATTGAACTTAACGCACAACCTGTGATATTTCAATTATATAACAAAATATAATGCGGAAAAGAAATAACATAGTCACCAGAAGTTTTGTTAACGAGGAAACCGCAAATGCAGAAAAACCATGTGACCTAGTCCAGATTGAACACACACTGTATTAAGCCGCTACAAACACTAGCCTACTACAAACTAACTTCGATCTGGACTGTAGTTAAACCCCAATCAATCTCACACGGATCCAAGGTACAGTTGCGCTCCTTACATCTCTGATCCCAGCAGGATACTACGCACTTGATTCCCTTAGCTGATCTCACCCACAACTAAGAGTTGTTATGACCCAAAGTCGAAGACTTTAATAAACAAATCTGTATCACACGTAAAAAGTCTACTGTAATAGATAAATTTGTCTCCCATAGAAATACCTACGAGTTTTGTTCCGTCTTTTGATAAATCAAGGTGAATAGAACCAATTGATAACCCTAACTTATATTCCCCGAAGAACAACCCTAGTATTATCAATCACCTCACAATAATCTTAATCGACGCGGCGAAATAAGATATTGTGGAATCACAAACGATGAGACGAAGATGTTTGTGACTACTTTTATATCTTGCCTATAGGAGATATCAATCTCAATCCAATCGTTACGATTGTACTCAATACGATAGAAACAAAGAAGGTCGATCACACAACTACAAGAAAGTAGTATCGGTCGGATTCACAATCCCAATGAAGTCTTCAAGTCGTTAACCTACATGGTCTCGGTAGAAACCTAAGGTTAAAGGAGAATCGACTCAATCTTATACAACTAGTATCACACAGAGGTGTGGGGATTAGGTTTCCCAGTTTCTAGAGTTCTCCTTTATATAGTCTTTTAAATTAGGGTTTGCAATCAATGTTAGCTTAGTAACGAAGAATTCAATATTCACCGTTAGATGAAAACCTAATTAGATTCAAGCTAATATATTTCAACCGTTAGATCGAAAACTTAGCTTGTTACACACAAATGAAATGCACGTTTTAGGTTTGTGTAACCGCACCCAAACATGTACATTTGTTGGTTCAACAATAGTTAACCAAATGGTTAGCCATATGAGCACTTTCATATTAACCATATTCTTCTTCTTCACCATAACTAGTTCAAATAACTCAAATGAACTAGTTAGAAAGTTGTTCAATTGCTTAGATCTTATAGAAGTATACAAGACACAATCGAAGCAAAAACGATTTGATTCACTTGAATCGATTCATGAACTTTATAGCCACGGTTTGCAAACTTGCATTCCTTAGTTAATATAAAATATAAGTTCACGAACAATCGTTTTTAGAATATAACCAACCTAAGTACGCTGACTAGGTACGCGGACTTAAGTACCCGGAATAAGTTTGTAACAAATTTACAAACTCCAGCAGATTTTCTCGGGAAGAGAACCTCCGACAGTACGCGGACTGGGTTCGCGAACTCTTCTTCCGGTTTCCTGAGCAGCAAAGTAAGCATACTTTGGTTTAAGGAATAAGGACTTATACATGTATGCGTTTCCACACAATGCTTATATCCAACAATGGTCATTTTAATCATTGAAACATTCTTAGAGGACGTTATATAGTTGTTATTCACAAACTATTTTTCGTCAAAGCCACTTTCAAGTAATTGAAACATAACATGACTTTCGTCACTAGGTAAAGATGAACTTGGCCAAAGCGAAAGCTTACCAACACATATTTCGAGAAATAGATAAGCGAGATAAACTCGGCTCGAAGTAGCAAATGTGTATAATCAAAGTCTATATAGCAAAACGACTTTTGTCTCAAGATAGGAGATAGAGTAGATAGACTTTTGAGTGATAGATAAGTTCAAGTCTCCACATACCTTTTAGTCCACCAGTTCCTTGAGTAGTTCTTCGTCTTGTATGATGATCGCCATGGAGTTCTTGAGCTCAACTACACTTTCTATCCTAGTCCGAGACTTAGCCATAGTAGACTAGAAATCAAGACTTATAGTTTTGATCACTAACATTGACAAACATGCTTGAATAGCAACGCATGCAAGTTCGACCGAGCAGTGCTCTAACATTATGAAAGTTGGCCATCGGGTCAGAACTGAATAATGCACCACTATGACGCATTACTCAAGGGTCCATGGCAACGACCGTGAATAGTGAAGCGGGCATGTCAAAGTGCTCCCCAACTTTTAGTTGTATAAATATCAATAAGATATATATTGGAAGGGATAGTTGGTTTAGAGTACATTAAGAAAGAATGCCGATACGCTTAAAAGATTAGACGACAAAGCCTACACAATGTGAAAGCATCATTATGGAGAGTTGGTTACTTAAGAGATCTTTATGATGCTTCATCATTGCAGCATTTTGAAACCAAGGATGCACCACCATGGAAAAAAATGAATGAAAGACCAATGATGCACACTCATGCACATTATTTGCAAAATACCCTTTGGCATATGCGAATTAGGTTATACTTGGCCTTTGACATTGCAACACGAGTTGGCTTTAGTTGCTTGTCCCTACGATGGATGAACTACTTGAGCAACAAATGAGGGTACATAGGCAGCCACAATGAGTTGCAATGTCGTTGGTCCAAAGACCTTATCGCTCATATCATCTAATTGCCAGGTGATTGCGATATTATGGTAACTCATATTATCTAGTTCGACATTGCGATGAAAGCTTTATAGAGACCCTGGTTTGCATACACATCCATAAGTATGAGACGTAAAGTTGGCTCGTGCCTTTATTAGACGTAGTATGGAAATATATGATCAGTATACTGACTTCTTCTAAAATCCTATGCATGTCTCCATATAAAAAAAAAACTCAGAACGAAATTATGTGACACAAACCGTTTTTATCCCATGTTACGCGTATATTATAGGACATCTATTTTTTGTTATTCGTGCTAGCAGGGACGCACTTAACTTGAACAATATTGATATTTGAACTTGTGATTTGATTTCCTTGGCCGGATGAGAATCACCCGGTCATGAAGTTGGTATCCTCCTGAGCTGACCTAATTGCGCGCTAGTAGAGGTGAGTTGAGCTAGTCACGCTTTAGTCGAGCCGAGCTGAGTGAGTCCCGCTCTAGTAGAGCTGACTTGTCAAATTCTAGTTAGTAAAGTTGAATAAGACTAACTTGAGATGATCTAGTAAGGCCTATTGTTATTCTTTTACCCCCCTCTCCCGATTCTTGTAGCAGTATTATGGCTAATTAATATCTTATTTTCACATTCGTAGTACGAATACGGTTATAGGCAATCAGAAAAGAGAATCTGACTCATTGTCTGAATGGTGAGGAGATGACTTTTGGTAGTCCTTTTGTAGAGACCTTACTACTTCTGTAACAAAGTTTGGACACAAATGGCGAGATAAAATTTCATGTATAGTCCTTAGTTTAACTACTACTAGAATCGCATATTATCTAAATAATTTGGAAGTTGCACCATAGTAGTGCAAAAATATTGACAAGGCAAATAAAATATTCTTGTATAGGATGTAATTACACCAATCTGATTTTCTTTAGCCAATTAGGAAGGCGCCGTTGTTACTATGAAAAAACATGCAACAACTAATGTTTGGATAGACATTTCATAATTCTCATCGTCTCTCTGTCTTTTTGTTTTATCAGCATCTCAACATCTGTAAGGTTCTCATTAACAACATCATCAAAACAATAAGAAGTCATAATTCTATCATATTCCTAAAGCTTCAGTTATCATCGATTTTTTCCAATTCTTTTTGAGTTTCATATTAAATCTATATTTTAATATTTGGATTTTGTTCAATTTCCAACTTTAATATATGGGGCATGAAAAAACAAAGATGACAAAACATATTTAATAAGTTAATACATTTAACCCCCAAGAAGCAAACATCTCTCATTTAAGATTCGCTAATGAAATTCAATCCGAATAATGAGGTAATGATTTTATCAAAATCAATAGTGATTAACTTTTAGGAAATTTTTAATATATATGCATATAGAACTTTCAAGTAATCAACTCATCGTTATATTATGTGAAGAATTAAAAGTATCTTTTTCCTCAATTATATCGATAGAAACTGCAAATTAGAATCGATAATTAAGAAGTTGCGGAATTGATCAAGTTTAACTTTGGCGAAGTATCTGCAAGCACAAGGTAAGGCCACAGTGGTTGACATTTTCACCCTCTTAGGCCTATTCCTATGCACATGCCAAAACATGATATTTGGCATATATGCACCCACTATGGGTATGCCAAACTGCCAAACTCATATGCCAATATGTTTTTCCTGGCATATAGGCATACACGACAGAGTTTCCATCGAGCGATAGAGTCTCGGTCGCTCAGTGGTCTTGAAATCGCTCATTGGTCTTGAAATCGCCAACGTTAGTCAAGATGTCGCTCGATACTATGATAATCGATCATCAGATCTTCTAATAACGGCTACCATTTCCCCCCTATAAATACCTATTTTATACATATTCCAACCCAACTTCAAATTCATTTCACCATGCCTAGTGCTCGAATAACCGAAGTGGATTTTACTCCAGAGGAAGGTGTTTCTCTAATTCGATGTTGGGTTTTAGTTGCAAGCGATAGAGATTTCACTTTAGAGACTTTTAACTTATGGGACACTTTGTTTCAAAGGTTTACGGCGTTAAGTCATGTAAATCCAACAAGAACGAATGAGTGTCTTCAAAATCGTTATTGTTTCATCAATGGCAATGTTAGAAAGTATCAGCAAATTATGTGGTTGATAAAAGGGGATAATCCTAGGTTATCAAATGAAGAACTAAAAATTAGAGCTCGTATCAAATTTGCCGAAGACAATGGAAGATGGTTTAGTCATGACGAATGTTATGAACTCTACAATATTCATGTGCAGGGATTCAAATTATAAGTATCGTGTTATGCAATCAAGGTTAATTTTTAATGAAATGTAAAACTAGTTTCAATCTAAATATTAATTTAAAAGATAGTTTCCATTAATTAAAAAAAACAAAATTACAACTTCATTTCCTTGTCCATTTAAAAGAAAACATTTAAACTACTCATTTCCTTGTCCATTTCCTCCCGGACCAAAGATCCAATTGCCTGCATTTTCTGGATCCATAGAGTTGTTCAACAAATTAGATATGCTGCCGGTTTGAGACTCGCTTGGTGGTCGGGTCTCATCCGAATCACCATAACCTTGATAAGCAATGGGAGTAGGGGGTATGTGAACACGATAAAAATCTTGAAATATGTGTGGTTGATATTGTTGCTGGAATGGTTTAAATGTTGATGAGGTTGAGGCAATTGGGGTATACAAATTTGTTTGCCTAACTACTTCCATGTTCACACCACCACCCTAGAGTCGGTATGTCACTTGCGAATGACTAAACATACGTGTAGGAGTTGTATCCAAGCCAATGTTTTCTTCACCACCACGTACTCCTTGAGTATCTAATACCATGTTTGGGGTTGAACTTTCTGGATCCTCCTCCATAGGACGACGTCTCCATCTTCTTTCACTTCTTTCACCACTTTGTTGACTTCCACGACTTTGCTGACTTCTACGCCTATGCTGACTTCCACGACTTTGCTGACTTCCGCTTGGACTCATTCCTCTACCAGCTCCTGTAACACTGGGACTCATCTCAAACATCATGGTTTCCCTCAATTTTTGTAGCTCATCCAAGTGCATATTCTGAAGTCCCTGTAATAAAGCATCATAATCGTTCAACCGGGTCTGATACTGCAACTCTGTAGCATTGACCCCCAAGTATGGATAACTTCGAGTAGGTGCATTAGAAACAATTGGATAAGTAACAATCTCTCCAGATGTGCTGGATATAGTCTTTACTTCCAAAGAAAATGGTGGCATGTTTGACGATGAACTTTGAGTAGGATATGCAAATTCACACCCGTCTCTCGTGGAGGTTGGGAAGGAAGAAATTCATTGTCAAGTGGCAACCTACCTAAAGCTGGGAAATCCATCTGACCCAAACTTTGGGGTTGCATAGCAATAGTTGCCTTGAAAATAGTGTTATACCAAGATAGGTACTCATTTATGTCCATCGGCTCCTTGATCAATGCATCGCCTTGCCAATGATGACCTTCCCTTATTAATTTGAAGTAATCGTCCTTGAAACATCTCGAATCGGGATAAGGGTTGACATCTATCACCGATCTTCCTTGCAACAGAATAAGATGTCTTTCACCATAATACCAAACACCCTTCTCGAAATAGGGTATGTATAACACCATCCTTGTAAGGCTTAACTGTACCATTCTCTCGACCTAGTTCTTTTTGGAACTCGTGCTTGCTTCATATGGTCAGACAAGGTTATGGCTTGTTCTACTCAACTGCCGAATCTTATGAACAATAACAGATGTTGACCATCTTCAATTTGTGCACTTCCTAATTCTCTAATCATACTTCCGTATGATCGAAATACATTGGCATGATTCTTAAGACAAGGTTCAAACACGGAAATATGTATACCACCAATACGAAAATAATAACATTCAAAGAGGTAATAAGTTTTCCATATGAAAATGACAAATACATACATAATGTGAAAAATATTGGTTCATACCTCCAGAACTCCCCAAAAAGCATTAAAACTATATTTACCACACGTCGAGTTATCACCGAGGGCCATGTAAATCTCTGATAAAATCATAGACCCCCAATCATATGTTGGTGCTTGCTCTAAATCTTCTAATGCTTCGAGAAACCCAATTAACACTACTGAGCTAGCATTTGGAAACAGACATTGGCCTAGTGTCCACAATACAAACAGACGTTCTAGCTCCTCAAAATGGTCGGGGATCAAATATTGATTACTAGCCGCCTGCTTTTGATTCATTTTTATAGATAACGCTGGAAAAACTTTTCAACCTGCACACCCTCAACCCTTGCGCTTTAATTTGTCTATGCGTAGGATTTCCTCCTAATTCATTTGAGTATAAAGGAAGTCTCTGTTTCCACCTATCTTCGATAACCAATTTAGTCTCATTAAATGGAAGTAAGTTTCCTTGGCATGGAATTCCCAAGTAACATGTATAAATCTATTGGTGTAACTCCTATTAACAATAATTATTCATAATTAGAATTTGTTGAATTTTATGAAACAAAACACATAATATAAAAATTAAATTACTAGGAAAGACTGACTTACCGCATTCAAAGTCCTTGAAAAAGAACGTGTTTGTAGTCTTCCACCATCGTTCTAATATAACTTGAACACCTTGAGTCCTGTGGTTTCTCGGTTGTATTAGATATAGATGTCGCCAAGGATTCCTTCTAGCTCTCTCTTGAACAGCAGGGGGAAGTAATTGATAAATTGTACGTAATTCAATCCATCCACCTCTTAGATTTATGGCGTTACATCGCTCCTCATGATCAGAAAGGTGATTAGAGAATACACCTTCACCGGCTACTTGTCTAACATTATTAAACTCATAATTTGTATCCACAAAGAAACTTACTCCACTGCCTGGGGTACTAGTACATCCTTTCGCTCTTCAGTTTCTTTTTTTTCTCTCCATTTCTGTTTAAGAAAAATCAAAAGATAATCGTTCAAGTTTAGAACAGAAGTTTAAGAATTTCGAAGTTTTGAGAAGAAAAATTGAGAAGAGTTTAGAAGAGTTGAGAAAATAGGTGCGGTATTTATAGGCGTCAGAAACTCGAAAGGTGACGATATTGATTATAACGTCAGCGATGGAGTCAATTTCGAGCGATATTAACAATATCGACAACGATATTGTTAATATCGCTCGCTGGAAATTCGATCGCTCCGTGGTTTCCCATAGTGGAGCAAATGGTTTGCCATGCCACCTGGCATACCAAACACCATTAGGAATATGACTCATCTCTCTATTAATTTATCTCTCTATTAATTCCAGCCCTTTTTTTTTTTCGCACCACAGGTCCACAGTGCTTGCCCTTGGTGGAAGGATGATTTTCCTTACAATTTTTTTTTTTGTTGAGATATTTGCATAATGCTTTGAACCCCCAAATGACCACCAACATTACCGAGAAATGGATGCACCGAACCTAAAACACTAGTCATCAGGCAACTAGTCAAAACCCGACAAAGGCTCAGCGTATGTCCCAATTAGAATGATCGGGGGCCATCTGGGTTGTGTCACTCCCGCTAGATCAACTAATAAAAACCCTAAACTCTGA
>JAJJWW010014294.1:0-67742 GCA_023531295.1 Papaver armeniacum | reverse complement strand
ATCGATGAGTGCCAAATAGTGCATATTTATACATCTTTTATTGGCATTTTACTCATCTTTTGCGCTTATAAATCGATATTATCCCATATTCGTATTTTCCTTGTTTTCAAGAATAAATATTTGTATTAATTAATTTTTTGTGTTTTTAGGTACTAAATAAAGTTTGAGAATCCGAGAGTCAAAAGAGCGAAGAATTGGAGTCGAGCACCTATGGAGCGAGAGCCAAAGCCCGCGCAACCGCCTGCAACCCAACAAGGAAGACATGGGCTAGAGCTGGAGCAACCCGCGACCCGGATCCGAGCCCGTCTCTTCCGAAACCGCTGAGATTTCTCTCATCCACATCCAATGGTCGCCCTCACTATACATCATCTCTTGATGCACTCGCGCAACACCATATCACAACAAAACCGGCTACCAACCTCGACCGTTCGTATCTCTCCCGCAAGATCCTACGCTCGGTGCGGCGTTCCCATCGATCTTCGATGTACCCGTCAACACCACAGCCCCTATATAAGCCCCTAAACCTAACCCTAAACTCATTTTCTTCTCCTCCCCCTCCCGTCTCCATCGAGCAGAGCTCGCTCTTCCTCACCCACCATCCCTCCACCACCGGCAGCCTCCCTCCGCCACCTTCTTCCCCACACCACACCAACACCAACAACCACCCTATTCAGCCACACCCAAGCTTTGTTTGTCTTTAAAATAGCTTCTCATAACTCTAGAAGCTAAAATGTTAAAGATAAACAAGACTAGGGTTTCTCATAAATCAATCAAGGCGTTCGAGAAGCATGAGGAGACAAGGGACCGAGCAGCGTTTGAGAGTATGGGTGCGAGAGATTGTTTGATTTGTTTTATCTGTAATTTTTATTTTAATTGAATTAGGTTAGGTATTTTGGGGGAAACTTTGCATGTATAAATAGGAAGTGGTTGATGGATGTTAGAGCACCTGGATTAGCCAAGGTTGTCAATTAGATTTATTTTGTGTTCTTGTTTTAATTTAGTTTGTTAGGGTTTCAATGAAACCCTAAACTAATTTTTGTGATTTCAATTATGTTGAACTATTCTTGCATGCTTAAACTTAAACTTGTCTTCAATCATAGCATCTAACATTTTCTCTCACAATGGATGCCAACGCCATGGATGTATCAGAGTTAGGTTATAACTACTTTGAGTGTCTGCAGCTCAATTTTTAGACCAAATGCCGATTCCCTTGACTAGTTGTACTTAATTAGACAACTAGTGCTCCGGGTCAGCACCTTAGCCGTTATTGATGCATTACATGGAGAAACCCCTTAGATAGGTGGTGGAATTGACACCCCGCCCTTATCATTCCACAGGGACAACAAGATCCTTAACTTAGTTAATCATACAATAGAGTTAGAGGTGGATTTGCACACCTTAGCATTCTCTTTTCATTGTCTATACCTTAGTTTAGGTTCACTTAGTTCAACATTAGCCGTATTGGCACAAAATTTCTTCCGTTACACTTTGTTACCACCACTTGAAGTCAGTTTAGCATAGCCTTAGATCAAATCGAGCACCACGTCTCTCGTGGTTCGACCCGCACACTGCCCAGTCCTAAACCAAGACACCGTGCACTTGCGGTATTTCCGTAGGCCGTAAAATAGACACATCTTCGGGCCTACCAAGTTTTTGGCGCCGTTGCGCGGGGACTTGGCGTGTGCCCTGTGTGATTTTTGTTCTTGCTTTCTTCAATTCCAATCCTCCCCGTATATATTCACTTTGAGTTACTATTTTAGTCCCTGCTTTTAGAGCAACTTAGTCTGTAATTTTTTTTCCTTTTTGCATCTTTTGTTGCATATTGTTACTACATTATTGCATTTCGCTTAAATCCTCTAGTTCTCCATCCTTTATCAGCATTCTCCTTTTGCATTCTTGCATCTTTTACTACAAATCTGTTGCATATCTCAGAAATGTAACTTTGTAAGCATCATTGCTCCGGGCACTCTTAACTCTTTACGTTAATAGTTCTTCCCCGAGTCAAATTCTTCTTAGTGCCATATTCATCTCCTATCTTGCAAGCCTAGGAAGAGGAGTACCGCAACATCTCCTAAGCAAGCTCAGGAAGAGGAGAACGCAAGGGAGCAAAGAGAACCAAGGTAGCTGTTGTGGTCAGCGTCGAAACTTGAGCATAACCAACTAAGCCGATGCCGCTAGGTCTGGGGCCGAAATGCTAACCAAGAAAAAGCCCAGTTTCGAGGTAAGCCTGAACTTCCCCCGTATCCCATGTATGCCCTGGGTGGAGAACTAGAGCATCTCCGCTCGTGCAACTTGGGTGTAATTGCTCTCCGTACTTCTGCCTCTTGTGCCTTTGCTTAAAAAATTCTTGCCGAGTGATGCTCATAACCCGAAATATAAGCTTGTATGTACTGTGACCATAGTACCTTCAGCTCCCCGAGTTAAACTCCACCCCCGAAGCCGTGAGTTGAGCTACGGTCGAGGCTTCTTATTTTGTTACAAACCAGTTGACAGACCCCGAGCATGGTAGCCCGAGAGCTCAAATCGAGTAGATGCAGCTGACCCTCGTAGCATGTTTTAAAAGCTTAACCAAATCATCCGTGCATTGCCAGTGCTAGGTATAACCTTGCCTGCACAAACCTGTGCTGCAGACCTGAGGTTGGTAATTGCATATTGTAATCCTTGTGCTGTGTGAACCATGTTATGCATGATGCCCTGTAAATTGCATACCTGAGATTGTAAGCCATTGCGACGCATGCTAAAACCTTGAATGATTGAATGATTGATAGTATGTATGCTTGTTGAATGACCTGAGAATACCCTGAGCATGTTGTAACAAGTACCCTGTGATAGTGCATCTGTAAAACCTTGAGCATAGCCTGTGTTTAAGCCTCGTAAATTTGTGAGCCTTCAACCACCTTGCTAGCCCCTGAAGCAGCAAGTGTGGAGCTACCCTGGCCAATATTTGCATGCTTGTATGAGACCTCGTGTATTGCTATCCCGCACCTTGTTGCATCTCGATAAGCCTTGCATACCCTGGCATAACCCTGAGCACATCCTTGACACCCTTTTGAACCTTTGAGCCGTTGTCTGCCCTGTGCTTTGAGGAAATCCTGAGCTAAGACCTGTGAATCTGTGGGGGCCTGTGAGCTAACCTGTTGTGCTCTCACTTGCTGTGCTTGCCTGACTTGCACACAACCTAGTGCTGTATTGCTCTGTGCTGCATGAGTACCCATTTGCAACCCTGTGCATAAAGTTGATATCAACTGATCTTGTTGACTGCTAATGCATGCCTGATAATTTGTGTGTAGCCTGAAACTAGTGCTGTAATGAAGTCTTGGCCTAGATTGTGCTAAGTTGCAAGCACTAGGCTGTGCTAATCTCTGCAAAACCTGCACACACTCTGTGTAAACAGACACTCACAAAACTGGGCTGCAAACAACAGCCCACATCACTTGCACCTGTGAACCCGACCTGGGCTAACACAATCTGGGCTGCTGTTTCAAATTGAGCAGCTGGGCTGCATAGGCTGAGCCCACATAACCCACACTGCTGGGCTGTTCAAACATAACCAGGGCTTGCAACATCTAAACTGGGCTTGCATACAAATTGGCCTTGCACACAAGCCTGGGCTGTGAAATCAACCTGGGCCATGCATTTGCACAAACACTGAGCCCACATCTGTTGGGCTGGGCACATAACCAAACCGAGCCCAACTCGACCCAACCTGGGCTGTCAAGCCTTACTGTGCATCTGGGCTCTACCTCTGGGCTGTGCATTTTCATAACCTGGGCCAAAGCTCCCAACAAAACCAAATGAATCCCATTGAGCCCATATTCTGTTGGGCTGTTTAACATCAAATGGGCTGTACTTTCCCAACAAACCAAAAAAACCCATATAAACCAAAATGCCCATTCAAACCAAATCCCAAACAAACCAAAGCCCATTTTCTTGTTATATTTGTTAATGTTTGTACATATTTTCTATTGGGTTGACCCTCAACTCTTTAGATCATAGTAAATTTTTTAGGACTTGTTAATTTTTTCTTTCTTGAATCGGTTGAGTCTTCTTGTGCATATATTGTGCTAATCTGATATGATCTCCACTGAGAATGTTGGATTTTGCCTTGACTAACGAAGCTCAACCTTGCCTCGCCAACATTCCAATCTCTTCCCTTTTCTCTTATCAACATAGCTCTCATGGTATGTGACTATTTAAATTTTTCTATATGTAGACACATTGAGGACAATGTTTGATTTAGGTTTGGGGTACATTTGCATTTGCATTTAGAGTTTTTAGTCTTTTTAATCTTTTATTTTCATTAAAAAAAAAAAAAAAAAAAAAAAAAATTCAAAAATTCAAAAACTCTTTTTGTAAAAACCTCCAACTTTTAGAGATTTTAGAGTCACTAGCATGCTTTTATCTATGTTTACATAGAGATTCTGACCGAAATAACAGAACTTGGAAGTACCGGAGAACGCAATCGGGTTCCTTAGTTGATTAGAGCGTTAAAGTTGGATTTAACCATACCGGAGGGCGAATTAGGTGTTGTTTAGATATTCTAGTAGTAGAATTGTGATCACCCATAGTGGAGACTACCCAATTTACATCAAGTGAGGCACCAACCTTCAAATTTTTGCAACTTTCTAGAAAAGTCATAGAGTGTGTGTCACCTTACGTAAATTCCGGGTAGGAATGGTGAGCTACCCAACTTCGCACCAATTTTCAGCACTACTTTTGATCTCTTGAGTGCTAGTTTTTGTCAATCATGAGGGTGACATCTAAAGATGAAAACTCCTTCTAAATACCGATTTGCCGTTAACATCATTCTCTCTCTCAATCAAGAAGACCCATAGAAACACATCATCGTCAACAACCGGAGGAAATCGAATATTGAAAGAAAAATTGATATAGTCCAAGGTTTATGTGCAACAATGAAAAGAAAATAGGATGAGAATTAATAAAATTTATAAAATCAAGACAATACAAGTTGTGAAAAAATTGAGTGATAAAGTCCTTTGTCCATGGAGTTAGTTGTTTCATTATTTGTATTTGTATTTTTATTTTCACTTATTATAGAAAAAAAAAAAAAAAAATAAAATATTGTAGTTTATTTTCTTATTTTTGCTACCACCATGGTAAAGAGAATTTAAAAAGAAAAATCCAAACAACAAAGAATTTGAGTAGAAAAGTTAAAAAATTGTCAAGTTTTGTGAAGTTTAGAAGTTCGTCATCAACAATTGAAGACCGAAGACCGAAGATTGAAGACGTTTCTATGGTTTTTATGAGAGAGTGATATTAATTGCCGATCGGGTGAGAAGTGAGTGAGTACTCCCACCCCTTACTAATGGTTGATTTTCCCTTCTTAGAGATCATTAGAAAAGATTCTTTTATCCACACTTTTGTGGAGTCTCCAGTTTTATTTCTAAGGTTATCCTTCTTACCTACAACGTGTGCAGGATTTCTCTCTTTATTCCTGCCTGCACACATGAGAGACTAAAAAAGCAATCTTTTTGAGTGCAATTATCATAAAACCTTAATGGTGAGGCAGAAGTCGAGGCTTATGATCACAATCGAATCCGAATTCTTTCATATGGTATGGTTACTTCTCGCTCAACACTTAAGGATGAGAATGCGTTCTTCGATAGTTCTAACTTCATTACTAGCATGCGTAAACTCTATGTCCTCATAGCTTCTTGGAGGCTTGAGACTCTTTTACACTCTACGAAGTTGGAGAAGGTTTTGTGGGTACACCTCACAGTAAACCCTCACGAGACTACAACTCGTCCACTAGGGACACCTAGGGGTTTAAAGGCTTAGTGCATACGCTAAATGCATTCGAGAGACCTGCGACAGGGGTATAGTTAGGATTTCTTTTTTTTGTTTTACTTGAGGACAAGTAAAATTCGAGGTTTGGGGGTATTTGATGAGTGCCAAATAGTGCATATTTATACACCTTTTTATTGGCATTTTACTCATCTTTTGCGCTTATAACTCGATATTATCCCATATTCTCGTGTTTTCTTTGTTTTCAAGAATAAATATTTGTATTAATTAATTTTGTATTTTTAGGTACTAAATAAAGTTTGGAGAATCGAGGAGTCAAAAGAGCGAAGAAGTGGAGTCGAGCACCTATGGAGCGTATAGCCAAAGCCCTCGCGCGAATCGGTTGCAACCCAACAAGGGATCTAGACATGGGCTAGAGCTACCCAGCAACCCGCGACCGGATCCGAGCCCGTCTGCTCACTCCAAACCGTTGAGATCTCTTCCCTCATCCTACGGTATTTGCCCTCACGTACATCATCTTGATGCACTCGCGCAACACCATATCACAACAAAACCGGCTTACCAACCTCGACCGTTCGGATCTCTCCCGAAGATCCTACGCTCGGTGCGGCGTTCCCATCGATCTTCGATGTACACGCTCAACACCACAAGCCCCTATATAAGCCCCTAAACCTAACCCTAAACTCATTTTTCTTCTCCTCCTCTCGCTCTCTCCCGTCTCCATCGTAGACGGCTCGCTCTTCCGACACCACACCACCTCCATACCCTGTCAGAGCCTCACCTCCGCCACCTTCTTCCCTGACACCACACCAACACCAACAGCTACCTATTCCGCCACACCCAAGCTTTGTTTGTCTTTAAAATAGCTTCTCATAACTCTAGAAGCTATGTTAAAGATAAACAAGACTAGGGTTTCTCATAAATCAATCAAGGGAGTCAGAGAAGCATGAGGAGAGCCAACAACCGATGCAGAGAGTATGGGTGCGGAGATTAGGTTTGATTTGTTTTCTCTGTTATTTCAATTTTGGGAATTAGGGTTTGAGAGTTTTCAGTGGCATGTATAAATAGAACCAAAGGGGGTTGATAGAAGGGACGCCTGGATTAGCCAGGGCAGTCAATAGTTGTATTTTGTGTTCTAGTTTGGTGCTAGGGTTTCAATGAAACCCTAAATCCACTTTGTGATGTTAACTGTGTTGAACTATTCTTGTATGCTTAAAGATTAAAGTAATTTCAATCCTAGCATCTAACATTCTTCTCTCACAATGCATACCAACGCCATGGATGCATTGTAGTTAGGGTTATACTTATGTTTAGTATGTCGTGCTCATTCCTTAGAGTTATAGGCTAATTCCTTTGATTAGTTATACTTAATTAGATAACTAATACTCGGGTTAGCACCTTAGCTGTATTGATGTTTTACATGGAGAAACCCTTAGATAGGTGGTGGGTTTGACACCCCGCCCTTATCAGTCACAGGCAAGAATGCCTCAACTCAAAGGAGCACACAAGAGGAGTTAGTAGGAATTTGAATACCTAGCAACCCCTTGTCACTACCTTTTACCTTAGTTTAGGTTTATTTCACTACAAACTGCCGTATCGGCACAAAAATATATGTTACACCTTTGTTACTCGTCACTTAGAATTCAACAAGAAGAAGCCTTTAGATCACTAGAGCACCACAAGTCTCTGTGGTTCGACCCGCACTTGCTCAGTCCTACAACCAAGACACCGTGCACTTGCGGTATAACCCGTAGGCCGTAATTTAAACATCCTTTAGAGGCCTACCAACCACATGACTTGTTCCAATTCGGGGTGCACGGTTCGTGAACCGGGTTCGATAACCCTACTACTGCCGAACTTAGTTGACAACGGTTTGTGAACCGGGTTCGCTAACTGCTAGCCTATTATACCAACTTCGAAATTCAATTCACACGGTTCGTGAGCCGGGTTCGTGAACCGGGTTCGTGAGTTGTTCCCACTTGAACTTCCTTTGAGAACCGGGTTCGCCAACCTTCATGTATTTCAAAATTCGAGATATCTATGGTTTGCGAATCGGGTTCGCCAACCTACCCTGAGTAAAAATATCAGTAAGTTCAATATTTCTCTCTTATGATGTTTGAAACATTCTCAAATGATAAAATCATTTGCATGGGAAATTTTCAATTGATCCAAAAATTAATCCATAAAACTAATATTGTAAGGACTGTTGAGCATCTTTGCTAAATCATATTTCGAGATTTTTCACAAGACAAGTTTGAATTGAAACTTCTTCTTCGTAAATCTACTAGAAGTCGTACGACATAGTATCAATATATAAAATGGTAAGATAGTGAGTAAAATAGAATGGTTCAGTCTTCACATACCTGATATAGAAGTTCTACAAATGTCTTCGTCGATCTTTAGTTTTCAAGGGTGATGTCTTATACTCAACTACAAATTCTAACCTAGTCCGAGACTTGACTTAGTAGACTAGAAATCAAGATATATTTATGATCAACTAATATTGATAACAAGCTTGAGATAGCAAAACTTATGGTTTCCAACCGAGCAATGCTCTAACATAATAGTATCCTCCTCATCAAGATTGAGTGTAGTATTGATAATAAACTTCGTGTTCCTCCTAACCAAAACAAGTATTCAACTTATTGACATCCCATTCTCTTCTCCGAGTAATAAGGTGCTTAACCATTGTTAGATTATTAGAACATTTAGTCGGTTTAGTAAGAGATATACAGTTTGTTAATCTACATCTCGATATGTTGACATTGTGGCCATTTGTAGTCCTCCACATGTTGTGATCTTGAATGTTCCCGATTTCTTCCGGAATTTCCATCCAAATCCATGAGCCTCCCACTTTTTGTTCAATATTTAAGTTGAAAATATTTATCTTTCAAATGCCTAGTTGTCATAGTGGATGACCAAAGTTTTTTTTTTTCCAGTGGCAAGTTTCATTCGAATATTGGTAATCTTTGCATTCAGTCATAGTGGATTTGTTGAAAATTATTAGCCGACCAGAAGTGGTGCTAAAAATCTTGAAGATATCCACCAAATTTTGGATTCAGTCATATTAGCTTTAAAGATGACCACATTGTCGTCATCATCATAAAGAAGGTGGCTTATCGTAGGAGCTTCCATTAGTGCCAGATAATATGTCCAAAGTCTCAGCATGCAACAGGGTTTTGGAAAGAGCTTCCATGCAGAAAAGAAAAAGATATAGAGATATGGGGGTCTCCATGCCTTAACCTTCTAGATGGCTTGAACAAATTCCTTAGGACACCATTTACCATAACAACCAAGTTTTTGTTAGCGATGCAATGTTGGATATTTTTGCATGATTTCTCATCAAACCCATTTTTCTCATGATAACAAGCGAGAAATTTCAATCTAGTCTCGTCGAATGTCTTCGCCACAATTTTTATGCCCATTGTATCATTTTCCTTTTCTTCCCAACCTTGTTAGAAATTTGTCTTTATGGAATAAAAGCATATTGGTAAAGGGATATAATTTTATCTAACAACTGTTTCATTCTGCGGGTTATGAGTTTAGGTTTGATTTTATATGTATTATTACTTGCACTGACAGTATAAAATGGCAAGGGAGGTATGGTTTTTGTTTTAGGGTTGGGAAAATAAAAGTGAAGTTCATCCCTTGAGCATGAAACTAGAACTGAAGAAGTGTATGACCATTTTAACAATATCAACTTCAATAATTTCTCCTTGGTTTGGAAGAATGGGGAGAAACCATCGGAGTGTCTTGGGGATTTGTCTCCTACCATGATGAAATGGGTATTCATTACCTCAAAAGTATATGTTAGAGCATAGCTCGGTTGAACCCATCAAGCATTGGTATGTCAAGTTTGGTTGTCATATTTTAGTGAACCAAAACGCATTTAAAGAGTCGCTTGATTATGTACTAGAGTCAACTTCGTATAGGTTAACTTGAAAGTATTAGATATGAGACTTTCTAAGTATTGCGAAGACTTAAATAAGTGAAGAAGTAAGGAACTACAACGACAACATCATCCTTCCACTTGAGGTTAGTGATATTTGACTTGAACTGCTTTCATTCCCCAACGTATCTTTTAAGTCGTGCATATTGAAAACATAATTGCGAAGCATAAATGATTACACTCTAGTTAGACGTGGTATTAAGGAATACAATACGAAGTATAACGCTTATCTTTTGAATTTCGTATATAAGACATCGACATAATCGTTTGAATGCTATTGTGATTATGTATGGGTATGAGGTGAAGATTTCCTCCTAGGAAACAGTGTTTTACATTAGTTTAAAGGGAGTAAATTCATGAACTTGTTTCGTGAATCGAAAGGGAAATCGCTAGGCTTATTGGTATTGTGATTCATTGCATATCTTTTGAACTACCAATATGTGTTAGTATAACCGCTCATGACTTGTTTATATTCTTGGTAAAACTATTCACAAGGTCTGACTTTTGTATTGGTATGACTTTTATTAGTGAAACCGATCTTCGCAATCACCCGAGATGGTATGATCGATTTAGTGTTATTGGTATGACCAACTCGGGAAAATGGGAACCGATCCTATGAAGAGGTGCAACCGATCACAAAAGGGGAATCGATCCTTGTAAGAGGTGCAACACGTTTTTAGTAGATGGGGAAACCGATCCTATGAACATGTGCAACAAGTTTTTAGTGAAAGGGGAACCGATCCTATGGACATGTGCAAAAAGAAATACAAGTAGTTACCATAAGTATGTGGGGAACCGATCCTAGTACCTAGTCAACCGAATATTTGGAAAGCTAGTGTGGCTATGCACAATACTCACATGGACGTAGAACCGAAACTTGTTTTGGTAGAACCGTGAAACCAATGATTTGTGATTGAGTGTTCTTAATCAATCACATAGTTCTTGAAAGTCGATGAACCAATTCTAAACTCGTTTGGAAGTGTGGCAAATCGGTTTCAAGATTGTAAGTATGAAAGAGGACTTACAAAGTAAAGATGTCGACATACTTTGAACATGTGCAAGTAACGCTTATCTTTTATTGTTCAAAGTTATTCCTTAATAGCTAAAGGAAAATCCTTATCGAAAAATAAGTTGAGAATCTTTTAATTAAGGTTTTTAATTTTATTTTTGGAAAATGAAAATTGGTAATGTGCATTTACTAATTGGAGATTTTCTAAGAGATTTTCGGTCAATGTTTGGACAAAGCATGTCCAGGAATTATGGAAACCGAATCTGGAATATATTGCATATCTTGAGAATATTTTCGGTTTTGGAAATTCATTGGTGTCCAAACTTCCTTGGTCTATAAATTCCAAAGTTTTCATTTCTAGCAAACTAATCCTCGAACCCAACAAAACTACCTAGTTGTGTTGTTACTTTAGGTGGAGCCGCCTATTCGAGAGGAAAGTAACCTAATTAGGCGAAATCTCTTCTGACAGCTCGGTTTAAAGACTTCTTTAGGATTGAGAAGCTCTATTGGTACCGTTGGTGGGAAACTAGATAATTGTGGTTTATTATTAGATTTTGATTGATTTGATTGACTAACAAGTTGTTGAACTTTGATTGCACCTAGTTTGTTTATGCTTGAGAATCTTCTTCTCGATATAAGATTCACTCAAACTAGATCGAAGTTTCCGACAGGGATCTTTAGGATCGCTTGTAAATCTAAATACGTCTTGTGATAATCCATTGTTAACAGACTCCGTTATGTACGTGGTTGATCACAAGAGATTCAAGTTGATTGTGTGCAGGTGTTTATTGAAGATCTAAGAAGATTTGAAGACAAAGAAGACTTTGAAGATTTCTGATTAGGGTTCATAATCTTTGGTGTGCACAATACTTGTTTTAAGTTAAAGAGGATCCAACTATAATCAGTTTATCCTTGTGGTAGATTGGATTGATTAGTTGAGTAGATCGGCATCAATACGTTTCTTTGTGATTCAAAGTATTGATTGCAAAATCTAGACGATTACTTCGGTAATTTTTAGTAGATAGATCTAAGGACCTGACAAAGGAGTTTATTAAGATAAACAGAAGAGCCTTTTGTCGAACTCACATCACTTGGTTGAAAAGAGTTGATACCAAATAGATTTGTTGTTCCTAGACTATTTGGAATACGAACCAAAGGAATTGTTCCAAGTACGTGACTTATTGCAAGTTGGAGGTGTGGGAATACGGATTTAACTAGCTGAATTTAGTTGCTTGGTCTCAACTATACTAAGTTGGTTTGATTTTGTATAAGCGGCTTAATCCCGAGAGTATTCACCTGGACAAGGTCCCTGGGGTTTTTCTCATTTGCGGTTTCCTCGTTAACAAAATCTTGATGTGTCTTTAACTTTTCTATTTCTGCAATTATAATTGTTTTTATTATAATTAGAAGTAAAATACACAAACATTAATTCCTATTTACTTGATAGTAATCCTATTGTGTCTGGTTAAGTCCGAACCTCTTATCAAGTAAACATACTTCGTTGTTGTATTATCTCGATCTCGTATCCATAGACAATCACACGAAGTGTGAACCGATTAGTTGTATTGTCTCGACTCGGTCCATAGGTGGAAAAGTTTTAGATTGAGGTATATTTGGGTATCCTCGTCTTTTCAGTATCAACTACAGTAATGAAGATGAGATTGTATCGATAAAAGACTTAAGTTGTCCAGTTTTCTTGACTTTTTGTATTTAAAAATCAATGGATAATCCTGTTTTTGTAGACTAATTATTGAGATTGGCGAGACTAATTTTTATTTTATGTGAATTTGATTTGACGCTCTTTTGGTGTGGTAAAATCTTAGATGTCACGAATGGAGACACACGACATGAAAATATATTAGAATGTTCTATGAAAACAATTTTCGTATCATAAGGCCTTATATTTGCTATGCATGAAATATTTCACACATAAACGTCAAACTAAGACCGCATATGACTTTTTTGCACTATTAGGATGCTCTCAGAGGATGCTCTCATAAAACTAATATCGTACCATATAGTCCATCCAATATTTAGGTTAAAAGGAGATATAATACAACTTTATTGTGTAACATAAGAAATTATTATTCTCATAGTATGTTTGGATATTATTCTAGAAGTTGTCTTTGAAAAACAAAAAAGTTAGAAGCTAGTTTGCGATACAATTTCGTGAATGATTTCTAAACAAAAAATTAACTTTTTGTAAAGTAAAAACACTTGCTTCTAACTTTTAATTATTGTGTCCGAACAGGCTATAGTTTTCCGCATAAATTTTGAAAATTCTTTTAAATCATCAACGTAGGCGTGAGATGTTAATGATTATTTAGTATTCCACTCTTTATCATGTCTTGGGTACTAATATTTTCTTTTCATTTAATTTGAAGTTGTTGAAGATCTATTATTTATCATGCAAAACGTCTTATTCCTTCACGCATATACATTTTAAGTTCATACAACAACAAAAATAAATAAAAATAATAATAATGGGATTTGGTAAGTGTGTTACACAATCAACACTAAATAATACACAAAGTAGGAGGCAACTCACCGCATCCTAGGGAGGCATTACTTTGAACTTGAAGAAAGGGTAGGTCCAAATATCAATAGGATTTTGGCCAAAGAAAAATGAAAATGATTGGATACTCCAATCAGAATCTTTTTAGTTTATTCTATTGAAAAAAATAAAGTAAAATAGAATAAATAGAACATCAAAGCTAAAGGTAATGCTTCAAAAAAGAAAAAATAGAAAGAAAAAAAAAACAATCAAAGCTAGAGGTACATTCTGCGTCTGTAATATGTTAAGGCCACCACCTGTCGGCCGTCGGCGGTTTAGATTTGGCTAAGGAACACCATCAAAAAATTATTGTTAATTTTTCGTACCAATGCATCCAGTTTGATCATGACAATGTCATAATGGGAATTGCTCTGTGACTTGTTAAGGGCACCACCTGCTTGTACATGATTGACCACTGGTGTTTTGGCCATGGTTTGTATTTGGTGTGGAACTTTTTTTCCCATTGATCTAATCTAACAAAACAAATTAAAACAAATATACATGCATCCGAAGGAAAAATTGCACATGTTCTAACATAATTATATCCGGAAATGATATGTTGACCGAGAAAATACCCCGAAATAATCCAATAAAAGAATAAAGACCACTTTTTTTTTTGATACGCGAAACCCGGACCTAGGCCCCTACCCAAACCCAACCAGTTGGACTGGCCCCACTGTCAGACCCAACACCGCTAAACCATCTAAACAACTAATCTATTAGAAACCTTTACGGCGGCGGGGATTGAACCCCTGACTTCCTCCTTACTTGAGTTGACGGGATACCACTGAACTATGCTCTTGGACCCAAATAAATAAAGACCACTTTAATCTGCACTTATCCTAATACTAGAGAAGAATTCCAAACCCCCCTTAACCTCCTCTCAAAAATTTCCTCAGGACTAAACACAATAAGTCTAACATCTCCCTATTATATCAGCTGCTGATAACTCGTCTATAATGTCATATAGTAACCTCGCTCCCAAACGACTCAGTTACTCACAACTTCGCAAAATATGCTATTCAGCTTAATGTTTATGAATGGTGGACATCTTCTCATATCCCCCTCTTTTTCCTGTTAGAATTTAGATACCTCATGGCACTTGATTGTAACTTCAGGTTTTTGCATTTGTTTTTCGCATTTTATAAAAAAAAAAACTAGAGGCTGAAAAGTAAATAATCAAACTGTTAATTTATGCGTACTACTACTATAAAACAACAGAAGCCAAATCAGACTTCCAAAACGGATAATATATGATGAAATGTTCAAAACCGTATCTATCAGAAGATTTTTCAGGTAAAACATTTAGATATCGATGGCCTCGGATCTTGAGGTATATTGATTTTCTTTTTTACCGCTGAATGCCTGAATCCACCAACCTTATTATCACAAACAATTTAAGACAATTGAACAAGTACTATATCATAGCCTAGGACATTGGACATGATATATGGGGAACAGAAATAGTCAATGACCAACACACATTTCTCAAGAAAATAAAATAATAGGTCGTACAGCACATGTTCACCATCCAGTAAATTTTTTTTAAAATAATACTCGTTAAAATAATAAATTCTTTAGTCCCAATTAGGCTTGCACATGTTAAATTTCTTCTCGCTGAAATAATAATTTTTCTCGGTCCCAAAGCTATTATTTTAAAGAAGTTTTACTGTACTTTGATATTAAGGGTTTTGTTGGTACTTTTTTTTTGAACTTTTTTTTCTTTTTCTTTTCTTAGATCTAATTTGTGTCCACTGCACTACACATTTTTTCTATCACATCCTTCGCGTCCTTTTCTTTTTGAAAGAAGTCTTTCCTCACCGTTTTTATGAAGCTATCCCACTCAAGCGCTTTCTTTGCGTTCGATCACTCTAAAACCCGCATCCAACACCTTGAACCCTTTAGGGAAAATGATTGGATCCTTTCCCGAAAACGATGGGTCCTTTCCAGAATCAATCCAACCGTTGATTCGATCATCTAATCTGAAGTGCAGCGTGATAGCTTCCACAAAACGATCACGATAGCATTTGTCTTTCTTTTTTAAAGTAAAACTATTCCATTTCCATAACTCATGGAGAAAGTCAGTTCTACTTCTATGTAGCTTGTATAGGTAAAAAGATGGAGGAAGACTAGTCTTTTTTTCTATGTGCTAAAGTATATGCCCAAGGTATAAGCACGATTTTGTATTGGACGAGGTTAAAGACAACAATAGTCTTGTTTCTTCTATGAAAATACGTCAGATCGTCACCAATGAAATATTTTCTTTTTTATATTTTTCAATTGTCCATCAAATATATTCACAACAATATGGACATTTTTATCACGAGCTGTTGATATCAAGAAATTCTTGAGGAACCACCATACTAGTTCGAAGAAGAAAAAGAAATGCAATGGGTCTAACCACACATTTTCTAATGGCATTGGGTTCCACCACGGTTGGTCATTTTCATTCATTTTAAGGCATATATCGTGTCCTGGTGTTGTCCATACGAACTACTTTTAATGAGGAAAATTGGGAGAAATAAACATCTTGATACACTACCTAACCAAGAATCATTTTTTTTTTGACGCGAAATGGGCAAATTTAATTAAAAAAAACAAAGATGTCACCAAGAGTGACACCAAAGTTACAAAGAAGAAGAAAGAAGAAAGAAGAAAAAAAAAAGGAAAACAACACAACATGCCCACGAAGGAGCAACTCAACACACTCTCAAAGAGAAAGGGAAAATTGGGAATATGTCCCACTTTCACTAATTCGTTTGGGAATCTATCCCATAACGGAAAAAATTAATGAATCTATCCTAGAGAGAGAAAAAAACTGTTAAATACTTAACATCCCACTTGCGTGGGCTTACGCATGTGATAGATTTACATTATGTCGTCAACATTTAGATGAGACTCGTCAACTGGATGTATGTTGATTAATTTGAAGTTACACTTGATGATGAAGAAGATGAACCACTATAATTGGATGACTTGAGTGTTTATTGTAATCTACTGCATAACCTTTTCCCATACAAAACAAGGACGGTTCTAGTATATACAGTTGAATAGGGAAAGTGCCTCTCCGAAAATCCGCGACTTCTACAACACATTTTACATTGATGCACCGTTGATTAAATTATTCCTACAGCTCAAAGGATTTTGAGCTAATGTTTTTGGTAGGATTAGGGATTGGAGCCACCCCAATGATCAGCATTATAAAATTCATTCTGAACAACATGAAACCCAATGATTTTGAAGGTGGGAAATCAACCACTAATATGGATAATTATTTAAAGAAGAAGAGAGTGTATTTGTACTGGGTAACGAGTGATCAAGGTTTCAAAGACGTGATTGGTGAGATAGTTAAGATGGATATTAATGGAGTCGTTGACCTTCATAATCACCGTATAAGAATCTTCAAGAAGATGATGCTAGTTCTGGGCTCTAATTGCATCGTTATACAAAGAACTCAACTATGCCAAAACTGGTATTCGCATTGTTGCCGGTATGCATGTCGATTTGTCGAGTCTTCTTTGGAATCCCAACTTGGCAGGACGTTTACAAGAATATTGCTCACCATCACTATGGCACAAACGTGGATAAGTTGAATTGGAATCCAAATGTAACACCCAGAAGATAATTTTGAAATTGTGTATGAGTCAAGACTGTCAAGTGATGATGCAAGAAAGGGAAGATGCTAGTACGAAACTCACGATGATGATGGGTGAATCGTAAATCTGACCCATGTGTAAGCCCACGCACAGCGACGGATCCAGGAATTTGTGTTGAGGTGGGCTATTTTTCATTCGTTTCAACTGCGATAAAAATAAATATCAAAGAAATATCTAAAGAGTATAAGTTGGGGAACGTTATCTTTAGAGCACAAAACTTTTTGAATCAAATTTATTTACCATAGAGTATATTTACAATTGCGTTTATGCTATGTATGAGATACACAAACAAAATTATAAATTAACACAAAACTTTGATTTGATAATGCTACGTAGGTCGCCAATTTTTTTGGGGTTCTCGTAATTATTTTTTGGTTTCCACAAATAAGATATTACTATCAGTGTGTCAAATATTTTAAATTTATGCTTCTTCTATATTCTCTCTTTGGTTTGCAAAATAATTACTAAATCAAAAAAAATTAAATTATGCTTATAATCATGATAAGATATGGCATTTTTCTGTCTATCCCTGTAAGTAACATTTTAAGTGTTACATTTATAATTTATCATATTTGTCCCCGTAAGGATACACAGCATTTTAAGATTTTGAATCACATACAAACAAGATATTTAATTCTTTGGATGCATGCATATAAACGTGTCCTCACTCTCTTGCATATTGCTAGATCTTAGTCATACAACTACATATATGTTCCGTTTGTTAGATCTTTTTCAAGATACGTCAAGTTTGATTTTCTTTTGTATGGGCTATCCAAATTTAGACCTGGGCTTTTCCTTTTTTTCCAGGGAATTACCAAGGTGAAAGTGAGCTATTACAGATTTTAGGAGGGGCTGCAGCCTGGGTAAGCCACCCCCCACATCCGTCCTTGCCCACACATGTGGGATGTTAAGTATTTAACGGTTTTTTTCTCTCTCCGGGATAGATCCCTTAATTTTTTCCGTTATGGGATAGATCCCCAAACCAATTAGTGAAAGTGGGATATATTCCCAATTTTCCCAAAGAGAAACACCAAACACAAGCCCCAAACAAGAATCTACCTAAGATCCTTCACAAACAAGAAACCCAAAAGATACGAAAACTGAAAACTATTCAACCTTCAAAATCCCAATTTTCATCTTGAAACGAGCATTTGACAGCATCAATTTGCTCATCATTGTCCGTGTCAGGGTCAAAGTCTCTTAAACCATCATCATCCTCAATCAGATGTGTTTCCATCTTTCATTGAGATTTTACATTCTCTAAAAGATTTTTTGATGTAGGACATCCGTTAGATTTAGGATTAATAATTTTATTATTATTTCTAGAGTTTAATTAATTTAATATAGGTATATCTTATTTTTAGAAGTTATTTAATTCTAGAATATTATTTATTTTAGGGATTTCTTATGTTCCAAGTTTGAGTCTTAGAGTTATTTAAATAGGATACTAGTCCTATGTAATCACATACACATTATTATCAATCAATATTGAGTTTACTCAACAATTCTTCTACTTTACTACCAAAATTCTTTATTCACGCTTCCGTTCTGCATTAAGTGGCATCACGAGCTTCGGCTTCGATCCTCTTATTCTTTTCATCTAAACTTCCTTTACCCTTTCGTCACCTTTACTTATCGAGATCTCCGCATCTCTTCTTCTAAATCTTATTATCCTTTTATTTTTCGTCTTCAAAAAAAAAAAAATACAAAAAAAAAATAAATCCGGTTCATTGTTCCTCTCTTGCCCATTCACTAACTAGTCTAGCACCCAATCGGTCTCTCCACTTATTTTCTACTTCTTGTCTTATTCCATCCACTTTTTTTTTTTTCTTTCCACTGTCCGCAGTAGACTTTCTCCCCAAAGCCGAAAGCACTAAGTCCGACAATTAATTCCAAAGCCCACTTATCTCTCTCAATCACCATTAATCTAGCCCACTACTCCACCAAGCCTGCTATCACGTCAACTCCCTATGCTGTTTCCAAAAAAAAACCAAACAGTTAATTCCATATTCTTCTAAACCAAGCTATTGAGCGTTGGTATCACGATGTTTAATTTCGACGACGTATTTCGTGAAATTGCCGAATTACACGAGGAAAGTCTTCAACATATCGCAAAAGCAAAGCTTATTTTGGATCAAATAGATTGGTCGCGACTCGACGATTTTCATAAGATTACTCCTCCAACGATACAGGTCCCGACACCAACACTTTCTTCGCCAATTATAGAACCACCATTCATACCTATTTCCAGTGATGTTTGTGTTCCTAACGGTGAAGTGGATGAAAATTGTTACGTCTCTTATGAACAAAAACAAGTTGAAGAAGTTTTGCCAATATCAACACCGGAAACACCATCTTCTTGTAAGTCGCCTAATGCCATTCTTCTTGAAAATCAAAAGCTATGCGAAAATATTTTCGTTAGTCAAAATTATTGCCAGATAATTACTACTCCAAGTGTTGCCAACGTCGACATCAACTTTTGTGTTCAACAATCAGTTTTATGGTGTTCTACTCTACGATCATCAACTTACTCAAAGTATATTATCTGTTGGGCGGGTCGTTTGCAATACTTGGTGAACTCGAAGACAACTTCTTTTCAAGATGGCGGGCCTGATGTAGCACATGTTCTTCGGTACTTTCCTAATTCGAGACGAATTCTTTTCAAGATGGCGGGCCTGATGTAGGACATCCGTTAGATTTAGGATTAATAATTTTATTATTATTTCTAGAGTTTAATTAATTTAATATAGGCATATCTTATTTTTAGAAGTTATTTATGGTGGGTTTGTTTGCAGAATTCACTGTTTCCAGGAATTTATAATCCCATGGGAATACAAATTCTGGGATTCATGTAAATTCCTTGTGTGTTTGGTAACTCAATTAAAATTCTTAGGATTTATAGAGTTTTTTTGTATTAAAGTCTTTGTACCGTTTGTCATTACCCTGAAATATTAAAATTGCATATATATGGGATTTAGAGTTAAAAAAAGTGGGTCCATAAATCCCTTGATAAGTTTTCCAGCAAATCTTAGGGGGGAGGGGTCGGACTCCATATGGAGGATTTGCTGGAAAACTGAATCCCGTAGGAAACGTGATTCCAAGGATTCGGGCAACCAAACATACAAAGGGAAACGTAATTCTATCAAATCCCCTGGACCCATAAATTCCACCTTTAAAATTCTACATCCAAACCCACCATTAATTCTAGAATATTATTTATTTTAGGGATTTTTTATGTTCCAAGTTTGAGTCTTAGAGTTATTTAAATAGGATACTAGTCCTATGTAATCACATACACATTATTATCAATCAATATTGAGTTTACTCAACAATTCTTCTACTTTACTACCAAAATTCTTTATTCACGCTTCCGTTCTGCATTATTTTTACACATCGATCTCATCAAAGGATGGTCAAAAATACCCATCAACTTGTTAAAAGAGATTTGAGAATCTATTTCGGCATCGGTAACAGAGGGAGTAGTAGACTTAACTTCACCATCTTGAGTCAACTGCCCGGAAGAAGATGAAATAGCATGCAAACTTGAAATCTTTCCCATGGATTTCTTGTTTTTCTTTTTCCGGACAGTAATCCAACTCAAATCACTTTGAGCTGGAAGACCCGCCTCAAACAAGAATCATACAAGATGAATTATGAATACATTATCGTGTAGGTGGTGCAGATGACTCCATATACATCTTGCACGACACGAGTAGCATTTAATGCAAATATTAGTAATTGAAAAGTGACTTTTCCTGGCTCCCGTCTTGATATGACACAATAGGAAGCGACAAGAGAGAAAGAGAATCCACTCCTTCAGGTGATTATAGAAGACTCCAATCCAGGAGCAAAGACTCTAATCCAAGAGTTAAAAAGAATAACAATGGTGTTTAACCAAACAAACTTAACAGTTTCATTAATCAAATAATAGCGAGTCGCAACTAAACAAAAATGACAATAGAACTGGCTACTTATAGGCTGCAAACATAAACCCTAGAGTCTAGAACTTTCCTAAACAAGATAAACTTAAAAAAGAAACTAATTATCCTAATAATTAAAGTACCAAAACTAATAGATATCCAAGATTTATCCAAATCTTGGAATATATGAGACTTGTCAAAATACGTCCCGTATCAGGCTCCCCTACTGCGACGAAACTCGTCTCGAGTTTATATTGAAAATTACAAGTTGAAGAAAGAACTTTGGCGCTCCCACTGGTGGCACAAGTCGATCTTGAGTCATGCATTGGGATCACTAACCGCTCAGAAAATAATCTTAGTTTTACAATCTTCATTTGCAAACAGCAAGTCATCAACCTTTGGTGTTTGTTCCTACTTTTATGATGTAACAACTGCCACGAGAACTTCCATGCATAGTCTTGACGAAAACTGATCAGTGGTGCACAAAACATGGCAAAGAGATCCACATATTGATGAGGCACAGTAACATCCATTGCCTCCTCCTGTTTAATTTTTGCATGCCCATTTTCTCCACTGATTGAAACAAATTCTTGCATTTTACATCCTCGCTTCTGTTTGAAGGTCTAAGCCTTGATATAAGAACTACCTTGGTCTTTCCCCATATGAAATCATACTTATTATTTTGGCTGTTCCAAACTGCGCCAACATCAACTAACCACGGTCTACCCCACACTACATCACAAACATCTATGTCAACTACTTCGTAAATGATTGAGTCGTCATATGCCTTCCGGATTGAAAATGGAAATCTGCAAACACCGATACAAGTAATCGATCCCCTATTGATGCACACAATTTGGTCTGACCAAGGATACCAACCCATCTCTAGTCCCACGGTTTCAACCATTCTTCTCGACACCAAGTTATAACTGCAACCATCATCGACAACAAAACGGCAGACACTCCCAACAACAAATACAGAAAATTTAGGAAAATGTGTGTTATAACAATTTACCATGTCGCAAACTCCAGCTGGTTTTGAGGTTAAATGTATTCTGGAGATGTAACTTAGTGGATGCTCAAAATTAATACGGTATTTAGGGGTGGACTTGAAATTGAAAACGTGTTTGATAGATGGGCACAGGCGAGTAAGGTAGTTAGTGGGACTGTAGCAAAACAAGCCGAGTAGACCTCTTTCTCCCACTAGTAACAAAACTAGGGTTACCGGAACAAATTCCTACTGGTAACAAACGAGGGTTTCATCAAAAATAAATTAACAACAACAATGATTAATAGGTACTTACCAAACTGTGATACACAAAACTGTGATGATGAACAAGAACCCAAATCTTTAACTGATTTTTTTTTTTAATAAAAACCTAGAGATCACAGGAATCCTCGACTGATTCTTCTAGGCGGCCTTACAGACGAACAACGCAGGAAAACCTGCTCTGATACCACCTGATATGGCACAAGCGTAAGCGACAAGAGAGAAGGAGAATTCACTCCTTCAAGTGATGATAGAAGACTCCAATCCAGGAGCAAAGACTCTAATCCAAGAGATAAATAGAATAACAATGGTGTTTAACCAAACAAACTTAATAGTTTCATTAATCAAATAATAGCGAGTCGCAGCTAAACAAAAATGACAATAGAACTGGCTACTTATAGGCTGCAAACATAAACCCTAAAGTCTAAAACTTTCCTAAACAAGATAAAATTAAAAGAGAAACTAATTATTCTAATAATTAAAACGGTCCGCGAGTTATAACCCCAAAGGTCACTATCCATCCAAAAAAACCCATCAAAACAAAAGTAACACAAAAACCCCAACAAAACAAAAGTAATTCGAGGTTGATGAAACCAAAATTTGGTTTCATCATAAAATTTGATGAAACCCCAAAGAATTTGATGAAACCAAATTTTGGTTTCATCATAAAATTTGATGAAACCAATTTTTGAAATTTGGGATTTTTGTATCAATTTTTTAAAATTTGTGTTTTTTTTATCAATTTTGTTTAAGATGGAGTTTTAATGGATCCCAAAATTTGAGTGGGGTTTTTGTATCATAAGTTTGGTCACCTTGGGTTTTTATGACTAGTTTTGTAATTAATATTAAAATACCAAAACTAATAGATATCCAAGATTTAGCCAAATCTTGGAATATATGAAACTTGCCAAAATACGTCCTATATCACGTCTTCAAGTATTTTCCATGGCAATAGTCCAATATTGGCCCTTTTTATTTTCTTTTTCCGGCTAGTAGCAAGCTTTGAGCAATTCTGTTCTTATAAGTCGGTTTTCATAGCAAGCTAAGCATAAGCAATTCTATTTGATACCACATCATGCAGTTTGGGGTTTTTGGATATCAACTCTATTTCAAGATTAGTGAGGCCATGCGCTCACATAGCGACTTAGTTGCTAGTTGACACTAGCTATTAAAAAAAAAAAGCGTATTCGATTTTATCATATATATTTTCTCCATCTCTTGAAAATAAATATACTGTCACTTTTTCATTTTTGCCTATAAAGGTAAGACAGTAATTATAATTTTTTTCAGAACCGAAAATAATATTAATTAATTAAAAAAGTGATTAACCTTTTTATCTCCCCTCTCTCTCCACTTCTGCAGGGAAAAAAAACAACCCAACTTCATCTTCTTGCTCAAATCTAGTCCAGCAAGGAAATTAGATTTTTTATGTTTTAGTTTTAGAATAACAAGATTCTTTCATATTAGGGTTTTATTTTTTCTTTGTTTGCGAGCTACGGTTTCTTTACTTCACCTTCATGGTGATTCTCTTTTATTTAAATGGTTATTTGATCCTGATTATATGTTTGTTCAAGTGCGTCGCCGGATTCAGGTTACTCTCGACTCTCCGGTCAACAAATTTGCAGATACTCCTATACCATTGGAGCATTACTTCATCAGGAAGACGATTTATCAAATGGTCCATAAATATCATGAAGACCATCTTTTTCCATATTCATTCGGTTCTTGCATTCTTGTATTAGGTCGGTATTTGGAATTCCTTCTTTTTTCTTGTCGAATTTTCAATCAGGTACCGTTACAAGCGTGTTGTTTCTCACTTTTTGAATTTGATGTACTTGAGATAATGTGATTGTGATTTCTTATAAACATTGAATTACCAAAAAAAAAAAAAAGTGATTAAAATTTAGTGAGTGTTAAATAAAGTCAACACTAATCTACAATATAAAGCACAGTTTGTTTCTGAGTGGTGGTCAGGATTTATTCTGGGCAAAGATAAATCTACGGTCGTGGTTGTGCGCAGACCACACCCATAACTCCGCACGTGCGCCAAGGCTAACTTTGCCTATATGAGTGGTGGTCAGGATTTATCCTTGGCAAAGATAAATCAAAGGTTTGTGATCCTCCGTGCCACACCCTACAAGTCGCACACGTGGTGTTCATTCCAATATTATGAATTAAAAATGAATACTCAAGTCAAGATATTGAATTTTAAAAATTATAACATGGAGGTTCGAACTCATGACCTATTGTGTCATAAGAGTGGCCTCTAACCATTGTTCCACCTTGGTTGGAATTGATAAAAAGATAAATCAACAGTGGTTGTTTGTTCAACTTAAATATTAATTAGTATAAGTATTTTATTAATTAGTATAAGTGATTTGTCTAGAGAGAAGATAAATCTATGGTTATGGTTTGTTCAACTTAAATATTAATTAGTATAAGTGTTTTATTAATTTAGGAAACATTAATTTCTCATGATAAATGATTTATTAATTTTACATCATAAATATCCCTTAATTAATATTAATACATATCTCCATAAATAAGTAATAATTTTGACAAAAATTATTTCAATAGATATTAGTGGTGGTGGTGGTAGTAGAGGAAGAAGTAAGTGGTGGAAGCGGTGGAATGTGTTACAAAGTGGTGGAGGCGGTAACATTAGTTTTGGTGGAAGAAATAGTGGTACTGGATGGTTTTAATGGCGGTGGTATTAGTTTTTCTTTTTGAATCAAAAATAATAAAAAAATTTACATGATGGGTAACATTGTATTGTGAAAAGTATAGTTGGTTGTTTTTGACACGATCAAAAAAGGCGGATAAAAATACTTTTGGGATGATACCAAATCATATAAGACAAAATGGTTGTTTTTGGTGCCACTGCTATCTTTGGTAACCGTTAACGCATGATTTTCAGTATTAACAAAAAACATATAGTTGAATAAATTAATTGACGACCTAAGTTTGTTAAATCTAAACTTTATACATGACGTGTGGGATTAAAAGTTATAAGTGCGCAAATATTCTACGAGGGATGGAAAATGGTGGTGGTGGAGAAAGAAGTAATATCGGTGGTTTGTGGTAACGGGGTAGGTTTTGATGAGTAGTAATTGACTATGTTAATTATGTGATGCTACAAAATGATAACACTATAAATTAGAAATGTGGTTGATCGTCTTAATGCTAATATAAACTCTGTTAAAATACATGAAAATTAAGAAGAAGAAAAAAACATTTGGATGTCACGTTATATAATAAATAACACTAAAAACTACATATTTAGTATCAAGGTTTCTCCGTCCAATAGATAAATCTAAGGTTGTATTGAGATCCCGTAAGCATAGGGCGAGTTGGTCTTGGATTTCCGAATGATAATGAATATAATGAACGCTCCCTCTCGGTTTGTCCAATGAAACCGAAACCTTCTAAAAAAATAATCAATCGAACAACACTTAGATGGAACGCATCACCACCGGTGTAAACTTCTCCGAATTGCTACATATCCAAAGAAATTTCTACAAATTAATGTGGTGATTTCCTCCTACCGTTGGGTAGGCATGCAATTAAATCTCTAATAGTGATTTTAAAGGTATTTATTAATTATAAAATTCTCTTATAAGTTTTGTTTATGCAAGTATTGATTTAACTTGGGTTCTTTTTTATTTTTGTGTTAAGTTGATGACTTTTTAATTTGAATACATGTTTGGTTAACAAACTTTGATACATATAGGGTATTTTCTTTGTAGAACGATGTTAGTCTCTCATTTTTCCCGTTATCACATTGTTTCGATCCCGTATTTGTAGACATTATTTGACTAATATTGGGGTATTTGTTTAATCTCAAGGCCGATTAAACCCAATGTGTGTTGTATACATCAAGGCGAGGTGTCGGCTCTACCTTGAAACTAATAATTTTTCTTCTAAGGTTAGTTGAATTTATGTAGATACAAATATCAATATGACTATGCTCTTTAAAACTCCAAATTACTTGAGTAACACTAGATGTGAGAACGTCATTCATGCACTACTTAGCATAGTTGGTGTGAAATCTTTTATCCACGAATTTCTTCAATATTATGTTATCAATATGATTGAGAAAGAATCTTACACATGTTTTGATTTACTATTATAAGTTTATTTTTTCAACTCACATGTGTATATCTCAGCCTTTCCAATAGCCAAGGGTTCTTCATTTTTATAACTCTCACATTTTGCAAAAATAAATAAATAGTGTTTATCTATAGTAGGGAAAATATTATGGGTTTTTGCTTCACTCCTTAGAGCCTTAGTTATCAATAATTTCGGAACAAAAGTATTCATAAACATCATGGAGTTGGATTGGCGCTTTAGGTATATGTACCTTTATTAGATGAAATATTCTTTTTTGAAGTTTGAAATTATGGTATGATGGAACAATAAATAGGGAAAATTTTATTTATCGTATTTTTTATTTTATTTTCATGTTGGCACAACATTATTACTCCGTCCGGATAATAAATTGGAATAACATGCTTAAGTAAAAAAAATAAAAAGATCGTGTAACCCATTTTGTTTCCCAAAACCTATTTGAATATCAAAATAATTAATCACGAATAAAATGAAGCAAGAAAAATGTGAACAATATCGTATTAGAGACAAAACATCCCGTGCCGTTACGGCACGGGTTAAGATCTAGTAATACATAAAGTGGGAGGCAACCCCCATAAATTAGGCATTTTGAATAAACAAAGTGTCCAAATATCAACACACTAGTAGCTAGGCAAATAAAATGATTGGGGACTCCAAAGTCCAATCAGGCAATGAGGAAAAGTCTTGAAAGTAAGCATATTCTATTTGAACTTGTCTGTAATAATATGTTAAGGGCACCACCACGTGTGACCTGTCGGTGATATAGCTCTGGCTAAGGGATAACCCGTCAGAAAATTGTTGTTGTGCGGACTGAAAATATAAGAGGATTCGAAGTTCGAACCTTTAGCCTCCACTGTGAGATTAAATTCCCACTCCTATATCACAAATTCGTTTATATTAAAATCTACACTGGTAAAAGGTAAAAGCCACAGGAATGACAGTTAGAATCACTCGAGGCCTAGCAAATACCATGTAATTCTTAACCCGGCAGTCAAATTTGTCTGGTGATATATATCCATATTCCTAAACGGAAGTTATGATCGGCCGAGATTATTCATGTAATTTTTAAAAAATGGATCTTTCATTTTTCATGTAATTTTTAAAAAATTTCTTCCAATCTATCAGTTTCCTGTAAGGTTATTCAAATCGTTGCTACACGTGTGAATGTAGCAAACCCTTGAATGCTTGACATAAATTTGATTAAATACCCATACGATTGATTGAATGAATATCGTAGTTTTGTCAAACAGATACGTGAATTTAATGGTATTAAAGTTAGCCTTTTTACCTTTTCTAGAGCATAATAAATATCATGTGTATTTCGTTTGTTGTGGTAGGGGCCAAGGGGTTTGGTGGTTTCTCATTGACAATGACACATTCTTTGGAATTTAAAGGCTGCTGCCCGCTGCCTTGCTTACCTCTTCTTCCATGATGGAGATATTTTGTGAAATACATTAGGAACCTCTAGAAAAGGATAAGAATATGGTTTTGGGATACTTAACTTCTCTGTTAGAATATTAAAACCAATGATATGAATTCACAGCTCGTCAATATTTAAGTTTGTAACGGTAATTCCAAAATTGAGTGAAACTAATTACAGCTACTTTTATCGGTAAGACGGCTTAAAACTAATTATTCATAGCCTAAGCAGGGATCAAAATTTCTCACGGTAAAAAAGCTTAAAACTAATTATTCATAGCCTAAGCAGGGATCAAAATTTCTCAGGGTAAGGTCTTTTTACGCGTGAATAGTTTTTTTTTCTTTTTTCTTTTTTAACCGGACCACCACAAATCTCTCGATGTAAGAAGAGAACTAGGAAGTGCGAGTTGGCGACTGGTGTGTCTCTCATCCTGAGTCAACAGCCTAAGTGTAAGAGTTGTGGTCCTTTGGATTTTCCTTTTAAGTGGGCTTTTTTATTTTTCAGTTAAAGGAGAGAGACTTTAGTGGGCTCAAATATTAATTCCACTATCAATTCCACTATTTGAACATTAAGGTTCGACTGATCCGATATTCAATGTAAAACATTTTTGCAGCCGAACTGTTCTTCTTCTGAAGAAAAAAAAATTAAGTTCGGCTGATACATTTCAGCCGAACACGACTCTGTAACTACCGAAATGACGAAGATTGTCCAATACATCTCATTTTATCAATCAAATACGAATACAAACAAGTTATCGGTTTGTGGGAAATACCTTTCAATGTGCAATTTTAAAGAGTTAGGGTCTATCTCTCGCTCTCCAACACCAATTAATCCACTATCCTCTTCAACTCCATCTTTTTCAAAAACCATAGATTGAGATGCTACGATTTTGATTTTTGAGAAGAGTTGGGTTGTTCTTCTTAAAGAGGGAGAATAAAAGGGAATAAGAAGAGAGAAAAGAAGGAATAAGATTTTAAGTTTTAAAAAAAAATAATTAATTAAGTAACGGTTAATTAGTGGGTAACGGTTAATTAGTGGGAGGGTAATTAATTAGTGGATGGGTTAATTAGTGGGAGGATTTTAGGATTAAAATTTAATTTAGTGGAAGGGTAATAATGTAATTTAAACTATATAAGGGTATTATAGTAACTTAAGCATCACTAGAACACCCTTATCATCTTGCATTGGATGGCATAATAAGTATGTATGCCCCCAAATTTTCATGTATGCCCCAAATGAGGGTTCTTGATTTATTTGTTAGTTCTATTCTTTTCAGGTGTGAAGGTGTGTTGTTCGATTCATGTTCAAGTGGGTGATAGGATAGCTCACAAAACTTAATCATTGTTCGAGATTTTCTTAAACCCTTGATGAAAACATCAATTTGACAGTTTTTACAGAGTGGGGTTGAGATCTTTCGATCTCGGAAAGGATCAAAAGCACGGATGTTTTACTTCCTCCGTCTCAAAAAAAAATGATATTTTTTTAATAGGAAATGAAGTTTAATTAACGGAGCTGAAGTTACAAATTATTTTTGTCTTGCTGGATCAAAACTTAAGTCCAAGCAGGAACATTATTTAACCAGCTAAGGCATAAACATTGAGATCTTGCAAACTTGGCCAAATAATATGCTAGATGATTTGCATTCCTGTGTGTACATGTGCACACCCAGAAATCCATTGTTTTGAGAATTAATAAAGCATCATCCCTATGAAGCATCAAAGTTTATTTTCAAAGTGTCATTTGCCGGGGGAAATCAAATTTTAATTGTATGTCCACTATATTGACTTTGAGCAGAATGATTTGCTCTTAACATGTTCCAATCATCAAGCTGTATTAAAATATTATTAGAAATCTCCACCAGGTTTAAGGTTTTATTCTCAAAAAAAATTTGCACATCTTGATTTCCAGATTAACCAAATTGTAAAGCAAGCTAAGTCGTACATCCTGAATTCCTTACATATTAATATTAATTGTTAAAAAGAAGCTACAAAACCATTGATACATATCATGGTTATGAAGATTGGACGCAAGATTAGAACTTATAGAGTGCCATACATCCCTGGAGACTGTTAGAATACGGGCATCCAACTCAAAACCAATTGTAAATGAGTGGAGAGGCCCATAGAGTTATAAACCGCAGGATCTTAGATTGCCCAGACAATGTGGGACTAATAATCTCAACACGCCCCCTCACGTGTAGCCTCATTGAGTCTAACTCGTGGAACAATTAAATCGGGTGACGTGGAGTAAAGGCGCGGTCTTATGACTCGTCGTAAATAGCCTGCTCTAATACCATGTTAGAATACGGGCATCCAACTCAAAACCAATTGGCAATGAGTGGAGAGGCCCATAGAGTTATAAACCGCGGGCTCTTAGATTGCCCAGATAATATGGGACTAATAATCTCATCAGAGACTGTACAGTCAAAGAACAAATGTTGTGTTGTTTCTGAGGCATTACCACAAAGAGGAAAAGAATCACCATGATGACTAGTAATTCTGGCTAATTTAGACTTAGTTGGTAGACAGTTATGCAAGAATTTCCAAGCAAAATGATGCACTTATGAGGAAGTTTGTGTTTCCAGAAAGACTTCCAACAAATTAACAAATTATATTTAGTAGGTGTAGCAACTAACTTCTCATGAAGAATGGGATTGTAAGTAGACTTAATAGAGAAATGTTATTGCTAGCTAGTTCATATCTTATCCTATCGTTACCTGTAAGAGGTATTCTTAAGTTTGTTATGCCATTAATTGTTGCATCATCAAAAAGAGCCTTCAGAATGTCAACATTCGAATATTTGCTATCATGGTCAATTAATTGGCTAATAAGGCTCATACCAGATGATTGGAAGTGGGAAGAGAGAGGTGCATTTCTATTGGGAATCCAATTGTCCTTCCATATGTGAACAAAAGTACCATTACCTATCTCCCAAATATAATACTTTTTGACAATCTCTAAGTTAATGCATAAGCCAATCCAAATCCAGGAACCCTGATTACTCAAGTTGTGAGTCAAAGGATTAAGATTAGCAAAATATTTATCTCTAAGAATAATGACCCACGGTTCATCCGGAGATTCAACAAGTCTTCATGTTAATTTTGTGAGCAATGCTATATTTAGGATATTTGTCCTTATAATGTTCAGGCCTCCTAGCTCTTTAGGAAGATCAATATCTCCCCAGCCCTTGATGTAACAACCTCTCTTATATTCTTTTTTACCCCACCAGAAATTCATTTGAATATTATCCATTTTATCTGTTAATTATTTGGGCATGGGCAAGGCAGCTAGGTGGTGGCTAGCTAAGCTACCTAGAACAACTTGATTCATAACATATTGAAAAAGCGGGGGTCTAACAACCACACCCAATATTTCATTCGACAATCTGTATGGACCAAACTCCAATAAAATTCCAAGAGAATCAACTAGACAGTCAGACTCAATCAAGGAAAGATATTCAAGAGTTATATCTCTTTCTCAAATCAATCAACAAATCAACATGATGGAATCCGTGAACTGATTGGTATGAGAATAACTTGGATGGTATCAAAAACCAATGTCCAAGCATCAATCAATTTCTATCCAACAAACAAGGTTGGATTTACCAATTGATTGAACTACGCACAACCCGTGATATTTCAATTATATAAAACTATAATGCGGAAAAGAAATAACGCAGACACCAGAAATTTTGTTAACAAGAAAACCGCAAATGCAGAAAAAATCCGAGACTTGGTCCATCTTTGAACACCACATTGTATTAAGCCACTACAAACACTATTACTAGCCTACTACCAGTTAACTTCGGACTGGAATGTAGTTGAGACCTAACCAAGTCTCACACCGATTATGATACAGTCGCGTTCCTTACGCATCTTGAACCATGCCGGATTCTACGCACTTATTTCCCTTAGATGATCTAACCCAGACTTATAAACAAATTTGTCTCACACAGATAAGTCTATTCTGATAGATAAATCTGTCTCCCACAAAAATACCTATGAAGTTTTGTTCCGTCTTATGATTAATCAAGGTGAACAGGAACTAATTGATAATATGGTCTTATACTCCCGAATAGTAGCCTAGAAATATCAATCACCTCACAATAACTTAACTATATAGTAGTAGAAGAAGTTATTGCGGAACCACAAAGTCTGATTCGAAGAACTTTGTGATTACTTTTATATCTTACCTATCGGATATAAATCTCGAGCAAATCTTAGAGAAGATAATACTCAATACGATAGAAAAGTAAGATCAGTATACGCAACTACATAGAAAATAGTTGGATCAGGCTTCACGAATCCCAAATGAAGTCTTCAAGTTGTTAACCTAATATGGTTTTGGAAAAACCTAGGTTAAAGGAGAATCGACTCTAGTCGCAACTAGGACACAGGAAAGTGTCGGGATTATGTTTTCCAGTTGCTAGAGTTCTCCCTTATATAGTCTTTCAAATCAGGGTTTGCTTATAATCAAAGCTAAGATAGCTTAGTAACAAAGCATTCAATATTCACCGTTAGATGAAATCTTGATTTAAGATTTAAGCTAAGTTTGCTTAAAACCAAAGCAATATCTCTCCACCATTAGATGGTCTTAGCTTGTTACACACAAATAAAATATGCCTTCATTTAGATATGGGTAACCATACCTAAACATGTATATTGAGTTGGCTCAATAATAGTTAACCGAAGTTAGCCACATGAACACTTTCGTCTTAGCCATATTCATCTAACACTTCTAGATCAAATATGATGATCAATCAAACATGAAAAATAATCAAATGAATCTAATTGTGTTTCAAATAGAGTTGTTCAATTGTTCACTATATCATAGAAATATATATGAACCAATTGAAACAAAATCAGATTAATTCGAAATCGTAAAAAGTACTTATACAAGAATCAATTCATGAACATTAAGCTGCGGTTTGCAAAGATTGCATTCCTTAATTCATAAATGTTTTAGTTCATGAGTATGAGAATCATACTTAACCGATTTTAGAACTTTACCACTAAGTTTGCAAACGGGTACGCAAACTATAGATTCCAGACTTGGTCTTGTCCAGTTGTTTGTAAACGGGTACGCAAACATCCGTCCCTGACCTAACTCAGGTAGAACCGTTCGCATACTAGGTATGCAAACAAAGTTCCCGGACTTTTCAGTTAAAACCGATCGCATACTAGGTAAGCAAACAAGGTTCCCAGACCTGAATCATACCAAAACAGTTTGCATACTAAGTACGCATACTATATTGTATCCAGACAAAGGTATTTGTTCTAAACTCCCATTTCAATCATTGAAACATCCTTAGAAGACGACATAGTTGTCTCACACAAACTATTAGCTTCAAGTAATTTCCAAGTGATCGAATGATCAATACGAAACATTCCAATTCGGCATCAAATGATTGTCTCACACAAATCATGTAAGATGTTTCAAGGAAATTTCCACATGATAATATTTTGACTTAATATTTAGTTTCCAACAAATAAATTGTTTCCAACTAAACTTGTCAAGAATACGATGAACGTAGCTAAAGCAAAAAGCTTCCAACACATATTTCAAGAAATAGATAAACGAGATAAACTCATGTCGAAATATTAAATGTGTACAATATAAAAGTCTATATAGCTATATGACTTAGTCTCATTAGAAGATAAAATAGAATAGACTTCTGAGTGATAGATAAGCTTTAGTCTCCACATACCTCTTGTCGATGAAGTTCCTCCAAGCTCCCCTCAGTAGATCCTCGTCTTCAATTAGTGAACGCCGTGAAGTCTAAAGTTCAACTACACTTATATCATAATCCGAGACATAGCTATAAGTAGACTAGAAATCAAGTATATAGTTTTGATCAACTAAACTTGACAAACAATCTTGAGATAGCAACGCTTGCGAGTTTGACTGAATAGTGCTCTAACAATCTCCCCCATTATCAATTTTAGTGACAAAACTATCAATACATATGGATTACAAAATAAATAAACTTTGTAGCATCTCATCCAATATACTTGATTTCCTTGGCTCTTCAAAATTCCTTGAATTCTTCGCTACTCCAAGTACTCTAACGATTGTGAACGTGTTCAACTCAGAATCATTGTTGTTGAAGATCCGTAACCATAACAATAAGAAAACAATTATTCTCAATCATTGTTATACAGTGTCATAGTATTATTACACAGCATCAAAGTTCAATTGCATCACAACTTTGACAATAATACTATGGTGATATGTATCACTCCCCCTTAGTCAATACTTCTTCACACAATGAAAACCACTTCCCCTTACATAATGATCCGTAAACCATACGTATGTAGTGTGAACTACCAAATAATTCTCCCCCTTTTCGTCAATATAAATTGGCAAAGGTACGAAAACTACGAGATCATAATGAAATTCTCAAAGGGATAATTCATGACTAAAAGAGAACATATCAAATTTTTTCGATGATTTCGCATAGTCGAAACTTAGTGTATTCATCAAGGAGTTTATAAAGATACAAGATAACTCCTACAATATTCCACAACCGCACTCCCCACAAAGATTTGAAAATTAAGCACAAGTTCAATTGAGAACTCTCCCCCCATAATATGTCATTCACGAAAGAACAACAAGAGCGACCTTACTTTTATAAGAAAAGAAGGATTTCTTTGGACATTAACAAACTACATGAAACATGAATTTGTATCCAGAAAACTCGAATAAATTAATCACAAGAAGACTTATAGATTAATTTAATCGGAAATGCTCAACATAAGAAAACTTACGGAGCCGTACAATACTTTCACATAGAAATGGATCAGGGAAAGATCAATACTGCGGAATATTCAAAAGTTCATTCTATCTTTTATTATCAATATTTGCATAAAGACATAATAGACTTAACTTTTGAGCATATATGAGATAATCGTAGTTCACGGACGTAAACACAACGTATCCCATAAAATATTTTTGCAATATATAAAACCAATAAAGATTAATACTGCAGAATCATCTTCCAAACAAATTAGAATTTAAATAAATAAATCTAAAAATATTGCAAGATGAAAATCGTTGGCAATAGCTATGTGTAATCAAAATAATTTCTATTTCAAACCCTAATTATCCTTCAAAAATAAGAATAAATTCTCATAAGAAGTTTCCTAGACATCGTAGAGCTTTCTCAAGGCGTCTACCGAAAATTCCTTTTCATTATTGAAAAATCCATTGATTATATGATCATTCAACTCTTCCAAATCTTCAGAAATGTCAGTTAACTCACTAAGCTCTGTTTTGAGTTCACACAAGGTGTTCCTTGTCAGAGACAACATTTTTTCATGGTGAACTATCTTTTCCAGGGATAAAATGATTTGCGATTTTAAATCATTTCTTTTGCTAATGAAATCCTTCACCATATCCCTAAAGTTATTTTCATGCTAACAAATAGATAAAAAACAGTTAGAGGAAGAACCTTTTTCATCATTTGTAGACTTTTCCTTTTTCTTTCTCGAAGATTGGATTCCTTCACATAGATACACATTGACTGCTTCTATTGCATCCCTTTTTGTGGTACCTCTAGTTACAGGAGCCATGATACTGTATCTTTTAAAGAAGAGAGAGTGAAGGGTATTTTGATCACAAAGGAATATAAATATTAATACCAAACGCTAAAGAGTTTTTCAAGAGTAACTTTGAAAAAGTCCCCACGGTTCACGATTCATTGATTGTTTTTTTTAAGAATATATTCACTAAACTTACATAATCTTATAAATCCTAAAACAAGAGCAACTATACAAAACTTGAGCAACTTTGATACAATCATCATATTCTCAATTTAAAAATGAGGATGTAAACATTACTACAGTTAGGTAGCAATAAAATGAGCGGAATGCTCACTTCTTGTGTCACATGGTGACTTACCAAGGTTTGTTGAATAAAAGAATTCTTACCTCGTCTGACTCTGGTTCTCTTACACTTTTTCTTGTCTTCAGGGTTTCCTTGTTGGTTACCAAGAGCCAGATTCATCCTGTGCATGTCATTCTGAAGTTTGGCAATTCTTTTGTTGTTTCTCTTGAATTTCCAACACTTACTTTGAACATGATTTACATTTCCACAAAACAAACAATTCATAGAGGAATTTTTGTCTTGTAGATTAGCCTCCTATTTATCACAACATTCTACATCCATTTTCCAACCTACTGAACAAAGGAGTTGTTTGTTCTCACGCCTCTTACTTTTGAACCCTATATCATTTGTGTTTCTAAAGGATTTCTGACCAAATAACATTGCTGAGATCTTGTCAGAGCTTCCATACAACCTTTGTAGGTCACACTTAAGAGTATTAATCTCTTTTTATTTTAGAGATAGGGTTCTGGTGAATTCATCATTAAGATAATAAATCTCAAGATTTTTCACCTGAAGCGATTCAATTTTCTCCAACATAACCTTTAGTTGAAGATTTTCTTGGTGAATTTCTTCATTTTTATCCCGAATTTCAAAATCTCAGTGTCAGACTCATATTATTAAAAAACGGGGGTCTAACAACCACACCCAATATTTCGTTCGGCAATCTGTATAGACCAAACTCCAATATAATTCCAAGAGAATAAACTAGAAAGTCAGGCTCAATCAAGGAAAGATATCCAAGAGTTATATCTCTTTCTCAAATGAATCAGCAAATCAATAGGATGGAATCCGTGAACTGGTTGGTATGAGAATAACTTGGATGGCATCAAAAACCAATGTCCAAGTGTCAATCAATTTCTATCCAACAAACAAGGTCGGATTTACCAATTGATTGAACTACGCACAACTTGTGATATTTCAATTATATAAAAAAATAATGCGGAAAAGAAATAACACAAACACCAGAAATTTTGTTAACGAGGAAGCCGCAGATGCATAAAAACCTCGGGACCTAGTCCAGCTTTGAACACCACATTGTATTAAGCCGCTATAGACACTAGCATACTACAAGTTAACTTCGGACTGGAATGTAATTGAGCCCTAACCAAGTGTCACACTGATTAAGGTACAGTCGCGTTCCTTACGCCTCTTGAACCACGCCGGATTCTGCGCACTTGATTCCCTTAGCTGATCTCACCCAAAACTAAGAGTTGCTACGACCCAAAGTCGAAGACTTATAAACAAATATGTCTCACGCAGATATAAGTCTATTATAATAGATAAATCTGTCTCCCACAGAAGTACCTATGAAGTTTTGCTCCGTCTTATGATAAATCAAGGTGAACATGAACCAATTGATAATCCGGTCTTATACTCCTGAAGAACAACCTATAAATATCAATCACCTCACAATAACTTAACTATATGGTAGCATAAGAAGTTATTACGGAACCACAAAGTCTGAGACGAAGAAATTTGTGATTATTTTATATTTTACCTATCAGAGATAAATCTCGAGCAAATATTATAGAAGATAGTACTCAATACGATAAAACAAGTAAGATCAGAATACGCAACTACAAAGAAAATAGTTGGATCTGGATTCCCGAATCCCAAATGAAGTCTTCAAGTCGTTAACCTAATATGATTTTGGAAAAACCTAGGGTAAAGGAGAATCGACTCTAGTCGCAACTAGGACACGGGAAAGTGTCGGGATCCGGTTTTCCAGTTGCTAGAGTTATCCCTTATATAGTATTTCAAATCAGGGTTTGCGTATAATCAAAGCTAAGATAGCTTAGTAACAAAGCATTCAATATTCACCGTTAGATGAAATCTTGATTTAAGATTCAAGCTAAGTTTGCTTAAAACCAAAGCAATATCTCTCCACCGTTATATGGTCTTAGCTTGTTACACCCAAATGAAATATACCTTCATTTAGATATGGGTAACCATACCTAAACGTGTATATTGAGTTGGCTCAATAATAGTTAACTGAAGTTAGCCACATGAACACTTTTGTCTTAGCCATATTCATCTAACACTTCTAGATCAAATATGATGATCAATCAAACATGAAAGATAATATGAAAAGACGATGGTACCCAAATATACCACAATCTTAAACTTTTCCACCTATAAGTCCTCTTACCGAAAGTGATTGTCTATGGACCGAGTCGAGACAATACAACGAATCGGTATTCACACTTTGTGTGATCGTCTATGGATACGAGATCGAGACAATACAACAATCAAAGTGTGATTACTTGATAATAGGTTCGGACTTAACCAAACTCTATAGGATCACTATCAAGTAATACAGAGTTAATTTTTGTGTAATTTACTTTAAATTATAATAACAATAATTATAATTGCGGAAAACAAAAGTAAATGACACAACAAGACTTTGTTAACGAGGAAACCGCAAATGCAGAAAAACCCCAGGACCTAGTCCAGAATTGAATACTCTCAGAATTAAGACGTTATACAAAATCTAACCAACTTCGTATAATTGAGACCAAGCAACTATACCTATAGTTCACCTAGTTTCTTCAGTATCCCTGCGCTTCCGACATTCTATAAGTGCACGTACCGGAACAATTCCCAAACGGTAAAGGAACAACAAATTTGTTCGGTAACAACTCTATTCTATCTCAGTGATTTGAGTTAGACAAAGGCTCTTCTGTTTAATCAATTAAACTCCTTTGTCGGGTTTAGATCTATCTATCCAACAACTACCAAAGTAGCAGAGTTTAGATAATGCAATCAAAAATAGTATCTATCAAGATACTATATAATGATGACGATCTACGCAACTAATGAATCAAATCTATCAAAGATAAATCGATTATAGTTGGATCCCAACCGATCAAGTTTTGTGCACACCAAAGATTATGAACCCAATAAGAAATCTTCTTTGTCTTCAAATCTTCTTTAATCTTCAATAAACACCTGCACAACAAAACTTGAATCTCTTGTGATTAGTCACACACATAACGAAGTCTGTTAACAATGAATTATCACAAGACGTCTTTAGATATACAAACAGTTCTAAAGATCTCGTCGACACTTCGATCTAGCTTGAGTGAATCTTATATCAGAAGAGAAGATTCTCAAGAATAAACAAACTAGGTGCAATCAAGTTCAACAACCGTTAGTCAATCAAATCAAATCGAAACTAATAATACTACAATTATCTAGTTTCCCACCAACTGTACTCTTGAGCTTCTTGATCCCACAGAAGTCTTTAAACTAGCGGTCGTAAGAGATTTCGCCTAATTAGGGTACTTTCCTCTCCGAATAGATGACTCCACCAGTAACAACACAACAAGGTAGTTTTGCTGGCTCTTAGGATAGTTTGCACGAAATGCAAACTAGGGTATTTATAGACCAAGGAAGTTTGGACACCAAGGAATTTCCAAAACCGAAATATTCTTAAAATATGCAATATATTTCCAAATCGGATTTCATAATTCCTGGAAATGCTCTGTCCAAAATTAACCGAAATCTCTCTAGAAAATCTCCAATTAGTAAATGCACATTAGCAATTTTTATTTTACAGAGATATGCATTTTAATTACTGGTAATTAAAAGCATATAAAATTAACAACCTTAATTAAAGATTCTCAACTTATTTCGGTCTAGGATCTCCTTTAATTATTAAGGAATATCTTTGAACAATAAAAGATAAGAGTTACTAAAAATTTTCAAAGTATGTCGACATCTTATGTCTTTGTAAATCCTTTTTCATATTTACAATCTTGGAACCGATTATACCACACTTCCAAACAAGTTAGAACTGGTTCATCTGATTTCCAAGAACTATGAGATTGATCAAATATCAATTTACTAATCATGGGTTTACGGTTCTACCAAACACAAGGATCGGTTCTACCTTAATATGGTTACTGGGACCGGTTACATCAGTTACTAAGACCGGTTACCATATTTTTCATGGTATTACTTGTGATCGGTTACACTAGTCACTATGATCGGTTACACCAATTACCAGGACCGGTTAGGCCAATTACAAGGATCGATTATAACTCTTTTGTGATCGGTCATACCAATTACCAGGATCGGTTACACCAATTACAAATATCGATCATACCATCTAAGGTGATTACTTAGGATCTGTTACACTAATAAAAGTCATACCAATACATAAGTCAGGCATTGTGACTAGTTTTACCAAGATACATAACAATTTATGATCGGTTCTACTAACTCACACATATTGGTAATCCAAAGATATGCAATAAATAACAATACCAATAAGCCTAGCGATTTCCCTTTTGATTCATAAAACAATTTCATGAATGTACTTCCTTTAAACGACTGTAAACATTGTTTCCTAGGATGAAATCTCCACCTTTACCCATACACTTAATCACAATAGCATTCATACGATTATGTTGATGTCTTATATATGAAGTTCAAAAGATAAGCATTATACTTCGTATTGTAATTCCTTAATACTATGTCTACTAGAGTATAATCATTCACAACTTTGCAGTTATGTTTTCAACATAACACGACTTGAAAGATACCTTAAGAATGAAACAATTCAAGTCATAATATTACTAACCTCAAGAGGAAGGATGATGTCGTCGATGCAGCTTGTTACTTCTTCATATTCTTCAAGTCTTCGAGTAATACTTGTATGTCTCATAATCCTAATCTTTCTAGCCTAACCTATACAAAGTTGTCTCTAGTATATAATCAAGCGACTCTTTAATTGAGTTTTGATTCACTAAAATTGACAACCAAACTTGACATACCAACACTTGGTGGGTTCAACCAAGTTATGCTCTAACAATATCCCCCTTTGTCAATTTTAGTGACAAAACTCTTAATACATATGGATAAACAAATTACAAAAAAATCATTATACATACTCTTGATTCCAAGTTTCAACAACACAATTAATACCATGTATATATTCAATCCATAAATGCCACTATTGACATTTAAATAACAAAGCTAATACTCCCTCTAAAGGTAAGATAGGTAGATTTTCAATCCGCACATTTTTGTTATTTCCCATTTGTAGTCCAAATAACTAAAATCATCATATGATATGTTTCTCCCCCTTAGTCAATGCTTTACTCTTTCGTTATATATAACATTTAAGCACAATTGTCCTTTCCTAAGTGATTAAAATCACTTTGTTTACTCCATATATTTCTCCCCCTTTTGTCACAAAATGACAAAGGTCCGAGCAAATACCAAAACTGAAAGGATCTTACAAAGCTAAAAGAATTGTACAACCTATAATAGTTAAGCACGAAGGTTTCACATACTATATTAGACAAGCCTCTAACCCGGTGCATACGCACCGGATTGAATTTCTTATATACTAAGATATAACAATTGCTATTACTATCATTATGTTTGTACCGTTACTCATCTTGTTCTCTCTTTATTGATACACATATAATAATTTGCTTCAAAAGTCTATTACAATCTGTTATATATGCCAAAGTGATTTAATATTTTCCATTAATTTCAATATTCTTAGATTCTTCTTCTTGTTTTTCAATACTCCTGCTTCAAACCCTCATTTTTCTTTAATGAAATGCCTTAATTCATTCAATACTTCGTGTCGAGCCTCTTTTTCTTTAATAAAATGCCATATTTGTGGCACGTGAGTAAATGATCGAAGCTTCGTTTCCGATAAAAAGAAAAGGTATACTATTTATAATTATAACATTTTGCTACTAATTCCCTTATATATACTAAACTCAATTGTATGCCTATATTTCTGGGTTTCTTTCTAATTCACATAGGGTCAAAATACCGTCCCCAGAAACGATCTACTACAAATAAATACTGTAATAGCCAAAGTATGTACTAAGCAAAGTATGTAGTCAAAGTACTAATCAAAACGTGATCTTACCTGACCCATAATCCGTTGATCCAATCCAGTTCCACCATCACTCTTAAATCTATTAGTCTCACCTTATTTACATACTCATAGCAAGTAGAGTTAATTAAGTATGTTTAGATGGCATGGTGGATCCATTTCTGGATCATTCATCTGGGCTGCCATCTATCAATATAAAGTGCTTTGTCTCATTATAAAGTGCTTTGTCGAAGGTTGAAATCAAAGACTGGCATAATTAGGAAACGCTGAGTCTAATTTGGTTGATCCGGCAATGTCTCCTAATATATTTTTCTCAACGTGAGTGCTCCTACATCTTACCCCTAAAATTTAGAAGTTCCCAAATTTGGTTGTTTTATTCCACTTTGCATTATTGTTTTCTGCCATCCTCATAGACCCAACTTTAAATGTGCAAGTCCGAAGGTTTGGTAAACAACTCCATTAAAGATCCTAATGGAGGCATAGGCTAAGTAGGCATAGGCTCTCTCCCCTTCGATGTTGGATGTGTGCATGGTAAAGCCTTTTTGATATTTTTTAAACTGTCCTCTAGACCACCTCTTCTTCTCTTATGTACGTACTCATTTAATCGAAATACCAGTATAAATTAATACTGGTGACTTCATATATACAATCGGCATTCATCCATTACATAAACTTCCACCTTATTTATTTGTCCGTAAATAGCACCCAAGTCATCTTCTCCAAAAGAAAAATGAATATATCTTGGTTCAAGTATTAATGCTTTCAATATCATTTTTCGCCTCATGTGCTTGTCTTTATTCTTTTTATCAGTCCCCGTTAAAAGCTTCATCAACTGTCAAGTGCTTGATTTTTCTTTCAAAATCAAGCATTTTATAGTGCGATGCCTTTGGTGCAAAGTGGATTATTTTCTTTACATCGCGCTAATTAGTTGTGGGATCTCAATTTTGATACATCGCACTAATTAGTTACCTTCTTGCCAACTATAAATAGCATACGCACCGGAAGTGATGGATGTTACCAATTTAAAGCTAGTGCTAGACTTTTTCACAAATACTTTCGAAGAACCTGTGTCCATGATTTAGAGATAGAAGATGTAAACCAAAATCAAACCCTTTATTACCGATCCAAAAAAAAAAAAAAATCAAACCCTTTATTGCACCCCCTCTTGTATACCTAATTCAAATAGTATGATTCCATATCGACGTGCAAGACCTTCAACAAGATCGGATTCTCAAACCCGCCTGTACTAAAACTAAACCAAAAGATACAATTACATGGAAAGATGATTCTACTTACGGAGTATGGATTTCGTGTGTTCTTGAATCGTTATAGGTAAAGCAAGCATAATCAACAAACAGGAATTTTGATGAAGAGAAATGTTTCCATAAAAATGATCAAAATGTTCAAGTTTATGTATATATAAATCAAACCGATGGATTATTTGATTCGTTCCCCGATGGTGAAGGGCCTTAAAATCGTTCAATGACAGGACACAACTGTTGAATAAACAGAGACTTTTATCACGTATCTCTTTGAAGGGATATGTTTCCTTTTGAATTGTAGCGACCCTTCAAGGTGCCAACTGGATTTCATCCGATATGGAAGTGACTATTGGAGTAGCCAATTAGATTGCGATGACAGGGAAAGGTATTGCTGATGTGGCTTCACCAAAATCAAAATTAATTGGGGTGTCGACATGTGGCTGTTTTGGGGTCCCTTATTATAAAGAAAGATAACTAATATCAAAATCGAAACTACAAGTAATTTGGTTTTAATATGTTATCAAGGAAACAATTTCCCGAAGCAATTTTCCCTAATAGATTAACAAATTGACTAAGAAACTTAGTTCCCTTGCTAAACCGATTGCATAAATACAATCGCTTATTTCGATAAAACCAAAATAAAGATCAGAATTAACTTTATTTTTCTCATCAGGCTCTAATTTTTCAGACAATAACTTAGACCTTACACTTTAGACAAGACAAATACTAGGTTAGTTAACTAATATTTCTTGTTAAGGCATTCGATAAGACTTGAATAACCGAATCGTTTACTTTGATAATTCTAACTAAGATCATAATTAATTTAGTTTCTCTTACCCGGAATCGAATTGGACTAAACAAATGATCCCATATTTTGTTAAGCCATAAACAATACATACAAACCAAATAAATTGACTTGCACAATTATTTCTCTTAACTGGAAGCAATTTAAACAAACATAGACATTAAAGCACCGCAATTGCACCGAAATTTCGTTAAGTCTAAAACAATTGATACCAAACAATAAAGAAATATATCAAACCAGTTTTTCTTAACCGGAAACAATTGAATCACACACACACACACACACACACACACATCCATACATACATAATGGAATAAACATCAATTGTAACGAATTTGTTAAGCAAAAGCAAAATATATGCAATAAACTCATGCTTTTCTTAAACAGGAAAACGATTAACTAACAAATTCGTTACCTCAGATTCCGCATCCTTTTCTCCCCAGAAATATATATCATTAAGCGCAAGTTCAAGTTAAAACTCTCCCCCATTATGTTGTCATCCTCTCGCAAGAACAAAAGAACAACAACAACAACCTTTACCAGAGAACGGTTGAATCGGTTTTAACCAATGCGTGCCAATGCAAAAGTTGAAAACCCGAAACACATATGCTTTTATGTTAAACACAAATCGATTCAACATATTGTGACTTTTTCACATATGAGTTTCAATCGTAACACCTTATGATCCTTTGATAAAGCCTACCAACTTGGGCTAGAACTTAATCCTGCTAAATCAAAAAGCCACAAAAACCATAAGGGTTCACACATCATATGAGACCGAATATTAAGGTTAAGAAAACCGAAATCAAACATCCCATAAGCACATAGCAATAATATAAAGCATTCAAGCACAGGCTATGTAATCGAAAAACTATCACAAGAAAATTATAAAATAATAATTTTATCAAATAATAGATAGTTTTATTCAGCAATTGACCTTACACAATAATTGAAATAATCAAAAACTGATGTCTATTTTTGACTCTAATCGCGAGTCTTGTAAAGATCGCTTTCAAATACTGGATTCAAATTCTTCTGAGCATTTCCCTTTCCAGTAAAAAGTTTGTTGATCTCAACCAGCTGAGAATGAAGATCATCAAGTACTTCTTTTGAATCCTTTATCAACAACTCATGGTTTCTAATGCAACTTCTAATAGTAAGAATTTGTTTCCTTATAGAGTTTATGAGATTGCGTTCAGAGACATCATGAGTTTCGGTCACAACCGATGCATAGAGTGCTAAATCATCAGGAGATGATCCTTCTTTTACCGATCTCTCCATTGAAGCAAGTTAGTCGTCTTTCAGACAGGAAGAAAATATATAAGAATCAGAGAAAATCAAGGGATGATATAATTTGGTTTATGGAAACCGAATATATTTTTCCCAAAAGTAAAAGATATCGATTAAGAATATTTTTACTATGGAACAGATATGTACATACTGCCCAGATTTATGCCTCCTCACAATTAAAATCTTTTGGGCAGCAAGTGAGGAAGCATTTTTCAACACAATTAGTGTATGTTGAGGTGAGAATTATTCTCACCACAGGTGACAAAGACATCTTTAGGATGACTTATAAACACAATAGACTGTGTTTGTTTGTATTATTTCTTTCTCTTGTTTTTGAAAGAGGTTGCAACTTCCTTTTGAGATCTAATAAACTCATCAGCCTTCAAAATCTTTATGCCCTTGTGAAGAGCCTTGATAAATTTATTTTGATGGAGATTTCCATGGAAGATTGCAGTGTGGTTATTTCCTCCATATAAAGAACTTGGCATATTATCAGAAAGAGTAGTTTCTGACCCTTTTGGTTTTCCAACCAATTTTTTTTTGCTCAAATTTTACCACTTGAGTTTTATCTGATAGAGGTTTCAAAAGTTTTTCAAGTTCTAGACTTAACCTTTGATTTTCCTTAATTCCCAACTCAGGTTTTTCTAAACAGTTCTTTAGGAGTTGATTAGACTCACCAGATTCTTCACTGTTAGAGTTGGCAAGAAGTACATTATAGCTTGATGTTCCTTCATAGGATTTTTCCTCCGGAATATTATCTAGAGTAGAAATGTAAGGCTTATGCACTTCTGAGCTTTCCTGCTGGAACATTGTTTTTCCATATGTCCGAATCTACGACATTTGAAACATTGGATTTCTTCATTACTTTTTTTATGATAAAAAGATAATGTCTCAGGTTCAAAATTATCTTTCAATAAAACATCCTTAATCCGTTGTGTTAGGAGTACAATTGTTGAGTTAAGCTTTTTTTCAACACGTATTTCATCATCTTGACAACGTTTCTCAGTCTTGTATAAACAATTAGCTAAGACATTATTTGCAATGTTTCGGTCTTTTAGCACCGTTTCTTTGTCAAAGATCTTTAACTTTCCTACAAGAGTGCTTCGAGAAAGTATAGACAGATCATTGGCTTCTATTATGGCATGTTTCTTAGGCTCGTATCTGGATGGTAACGATTTGAGAGTCTTTCATACTATTTCCTTTTCAGGTATAGCCCTTCCAAGAGAGAAAGAGGCATTTCCAATCTCAAAAAGTTTAGAGTTAAACTCCTCGAAGATATCGTTATCATCAATTTTAAGGTTTTCCCATTCAGAAGAAAGAGAAAGAAGTTGTGCTTCTCTTTCGGAATTATCCCCTTCAAATACGATCTCAAGAGTATCCCAGGCTTCCTTAGAAGTCTCACATGACAGAACATGACGTAGAAGATCATGACTTACTGCATGTATTATCCATCAAAATTCTTCTTTGCAAGAGCTCTTTCTTCATAAGAGTAAAACGCTAAGCGCTTAAACTCGTTTTCTGAATATTCTTCTTTCGGACGTTGATATCCGTCTTCGATTAGTAGCCAAGTATTAAAATATCGGGATTGAAGAAAAGTTTTCATAACAGATTTCCAAACTGGGTAATTTTCCAATTAAATCTTGGTGGTACGTCAACTGAATCATTCATCGGATTCAATTCTTATAGGTTGGATCGCACCAAACACAGATTGTTAGATCTTTTCGTGTTTGCCTACTCTTATACCAATTGAAAGACGAGGGTACCTAAATATACCACAATCTTAAACTTTTCCACCTATAAGTCCTCTTACCGAAAGTGATTGTCTATGGACTGAGTCGAGACAATACAACGAATCGGTATTCACACTTTGTGTGATCGTCTATGGATACAAGATCGAGACAATACAACAATCAAAGTGTGATTACTTGATAATAGGTTCGGACTTAACCAAACTCTATAGGATCACTATCAAGTAATACGGAGTTAACGTTAGTGTAATTTACTTTAAATTATAATAACAACAATTATAATTGCGGAAAACAAAAGTAAATGACACAGCCATATTTTGTTAACAAGGAAACCGCAAATGCAGAAAAACCCCGGGACCTAGTCCAGAATTGAATACTCTCATAATTAAGCCGCTATACAAAATCAAACCAACTTCGTATAGTTGAGACCAAGAAACTAAACCTATAGTTCACCTATTTTCTTCAGTATCCCTGCGCTTCCGACATTCGATAAGTGCACGCACTGGAACAATTCATTTGGATCTAATTCCAAACAGTAAAGGAACAACAAATTTGTTCGGTAAAAACTCTATTCAATCTCAGTGATTTGAGTTAGACAAAGGCTCTTCTGTGTAATCCAATAAACTCCTTTGTCGGGTTTAGATCTACCTATCCAACAACTACCAAAGTAGCAGAGTTTAGATAATGCAATCAAAAATAGGATCTATCAAGATACTATATAATGATGCCGATCTACGCAACTAATCAGTCAAATCTATCAAAGATAAATCGATTATAGTTGGATCCCAGCCGATCAAGTTTTGTGCACACCAAAGATTATGAACCCAATAAGAAATCTTTTTTATCTTCAAATCTTCTTTAATCTTCAATAAACACCTGCACACCACAACTTGAATCTCTTGTGATCAATCACGCACAAAACGAAGTCTATTAACAATGGATTATCACAAGACATCTTTAGATCTACAAACAGTTTTAAAGATCCCGTTGACACTTCGATCTAGTTTGAGTGAATCTTATATCATAAGAGAAGATTCTCAAGAATAAACAAACTAGGTGCAATCAAGTTCAACAACCGTTAGTCAATCAAATCAAATCGAAAACTAATAATACTGCAATTATCTAGTTTCCCACCAACGGTACTCGTAGAGCTTCTTGATCCCACAGAAGTATTTAAACTAGCGGTCGTAAGAGATTTCGCCTAATTAGGGTACTTTCCTCTCCGAATAGACGACTCCACCAAGAATAACACAACAAGGTAGTTTTGTCAAGATCTTAGGATAGTTTGCACGAAATGCAAACTTGGGTATTTATAGACTAAGGAAGTTTGGACACCAAGGAATTTCCAAAACCGAAATATTCTTAAGATATGCAATATATTTCCAAATCGGTTTTCATAATTCCTGGAAATGCTCTGTCCAAAATTAACCGAAATCTCTCTAGAAAATCTCCAATTTTTATTTCCAGAGATATGCATTTTAATTGCTGGTAATTAAAAGCATATAAAATCAACAAACTTAATTAAAATATTCTCAACTTATTTCGGTCCGGGATCTCCTTTAGTTATTAAGGAATATCTTTGAACAATAAAAGATACGAGTTACTGAACATGTTCAAAGTATGTCGACATCTTATTTCGTTGTAAATCCTTTTTCATATTTACAATCTTGAAACCGATCATACCACACTTCCAAACAAGTTAGAACTGGTTCATCTGATTTCCAAGAACTATGTGATTGATCAAATATTAATACACTAATCATGGGTTTACAGTTCTACCAAACACAAGGATCGGTTCTACCTTAATATGGTTACTGGTCCTAAGTTACATCGCTTACCAGGATCGGTTACGTCAATTACCGTGACAGTTACCATATTCTCATGGTATTACTTGTGATCGGTTACACTAGTCACTAGGATCGGTTACACCAATTACCAGGACCGGTTACGCCAATTACAAGGATCGATTACAACTCTTTTATGATCGGTCATACCAATTACCAAGATCGGTTACACCAATTACAAATATCAATTATACCATCTAAGGTGATTACTTAGGATCGGTTACACTAATAAAAGTCATACCAATACATAAGTCAGACACTGTGATTAGTTTTACCAAGATACATAACAAGTTATGATCGGTTCTACTAACTCACACATATTGGTAATCCAAAGATATGCAATGAATAACAATACCAATAAGCCTAGCGATTTCCCTTTCGATTCATAAAAGAAGTTCATGAATGTACTTCCTTTAAACGAATGTAAACATTGTTTCCTAGGATGAAATCTTCACCTTTACCCATACACATAATCACAATAGCATTCATACGATTATGTTGATGTCTTATATACAAAGTTCAAAAGATAAGCGTTATACTTCGTATTCTAATTTCTTAATATTATGTCTACTAGAGTATAATCATTCCCAGTTTCACAGTTATGTTTTCAATATAGTACGACTTGAAAGATACGTTAGGAATGAAATAGTTCAAGTCACAATATTACTAACCTCAAGAGAAAGGATGATGTCGTCGATGTAGCTTGTTACTTCTTCACATTCTTCAAGTCTTCGAGTAATACTTGTATGTCTCATAATCCTAATCTTTCTAGCCTAACCTATACAAAGTTGTCTCTAGTAAATAATCAAGCGACTCTTTAATTGAGTTTTGATTCACTAAAATATGACAACCAAACTTGACATACCAACGCTTGGTGGGTTCAACCGAGCTATGCTATAACATAATCAAATGAATCTAATTGTGTTTCAAATAGAGTTGTTCAATTTTTCATTATCTCATAGAAATATATATGAACCAATTGAAACAAAATCGGATTGATTCGTAATCATACAAAGTACTTATACATGAATCAATTCATGAACATTAAGCCACGATTTACAAAGATTGCATTCCTTAATTCATAAATGTTTTAGTTCATGAGTATGAGAATCATACTTAACCGATTTTCGAACTTTACCACTAAGTTTGCAAACGGGTCCGCAAACTATAACTTCCAGACCTTGGTCTTGTCCAGCTGTTTGCAAAGGGGTACGCAAACAACCGTCCCAGACCTAACTTAGTTAGAACCGTTCGCATACTAGGTATGAAAATAACGTTCCTTGACTTTTCGCTTATAAAATGTTTCGCATACTAGGTATGCAAACAAGGTTCCTGCACTGAATCATACCAAAACAGTTTGCATACTATGTACGCGTACTGTGCTGTATCTAGACAAAGGTATTTGTTCAAAACTCCCATTTCAATCATTGAAACATCCTTAGAAGACGACAATAGTTGTCTTACACAAACTATTAGTTTCAAGTAATTTCCAAGTGATCGAATGATCAATATGAAACATTCCAAGTCGGCATCAAATGATTGTCTCACACAAATCATGTAAGATGTTTCAAGGCAATTTCCACATGATCATCTTTTGATTTAATATTTAGTTTCCAACAAATAAATTGTTTCCAACTAAACTTGTCAAGAATACCATGAATGTAGCTAAAGCAAAAAGCTTCCAACACATATTTCGAGAAATAGATAAGCGAGATAAACTCATCTCGAAATATAAAATGTGTACAATATAAAAGTCTATATAGCTATACGACTTAGTCTCATTAGAAAATAGAATATAATATACTTCTGAGTGATAGATAAGTTTTAGTCTCCACATACCTCTTGTCGATGAAGTTCCTCCAAGCTACCCTCGGTAGATCTTTCTCTTCAATTAGTGAACGCCGTATAGTCTAAAGCTCAACTACATTTTTATCCTAATCTGATACATAGATATAAGTAGACTAGAAATCAAGTATATAGTTTTGATCAACTAAACTTGACAAACAAGATGGAAATAGCAACGCTTGTGAGTTTGACCGAGCAGTGCTCTAACACAGTTCTACCAGGAGGAGATAGGAAAATCATAAAAAAAAAAGATACTTCACTTTTTCAATTTGGCATATTTTTAAGCTAAAATGACAAAAATGATAGTATTTATTTTTTTAAAACAGAGGTAGCATTACAATACATACTACAATAGATGTGGCGGATATGGAGAAAATTTTAAGCTAAGACTGAAGTATTATTTTCTTAAAGGGTGAAGATCCATGGAATATCTTATTTGGACACCATCTCACAAGATTTCCACCAATTTTTCGTTAGAGTTCAAATGATAATGAATTTGAAGCCAATACTTTGATGATATGTTCCTCTTATTAATTTATAGATTCTTACCAAAAATGAGCACAATTCGAGATACCAAACTTCACAATCTACCGATTTCAATTTCTATTTTTAAGGGTTGATTTTCAAGTGGTGGATGGTGGTGTTATACGTCTCGTATTGTGCTTATTTTTTGTAGGATTGTCGAGTTTCATAAGAATAACGTATCACCAGAGTATTGGCTTCAAATTCATTGCCGTTTGGACTCTAAAGAAAAATTGGTGCAAATCTTGTAAGATAATGTCCACATAAGATTTTCCATGGATCATCCATCTTTCTTAAATACGTTCTCAAATAGAGATCTCTCAGTCCGACCATCCATTCAGTAGTAAGGATTTTTTTATCTTCTTTTCTATGAAAATAAAGTAATCTTATTATTGTAAAATTCGTCCGGCCCTGATAGATAATGAAACAAGGGTCTTGCTTGCCCTGCTTTAGGGATTTTTTCACAAAAAATAAAATAAAAGAATCATATTGTTAGGGCTGCAGAGCTTTGGGTTTGGGAGCTACAAAGATTTAATGTCCTAAATTTAACCTGGCGAGATTGGGGTATACCCAAACTAATTGGGGTATACCCAATTTTAAGTGGACATGTGACCTTACTAAGGGGAATTCAAATTTGGTTGAAGTTACAATACTACCCTTGCCCTTTATAATTCTATTACCATAATCAGTTTTTTTTTTATTTTCATTTCATCTTCCTTCTTCTCTTCTTGTCTTCCATAACCACACTAGCTCCTCCCCCACCACCACCACCACCACCACCAAAACTCGTCGATTAATTCGTTAACATCGTCGATTCGAAAACTCCGAGTAATCTTCATCAATGGAACCACCGCGGCGGAAGGGTACTCGTATGAAAGGCGCCAATAGAAAACCCAATGAGTATAACCGTGGAATTGCAAGTTTGGTTCAAAAGAAAGTGAGTAAAAAAAACCGTCGAAGAAGAAGAGATTGAACCCGCTCAAAAATGAAGAAATGGTGCGATTAAGAAAGTAAGGGCCTACTTAAACTCACTCTAGTACTTCGATTTCATGTTTGCATGTCAAATTAGGTCGAAAAAATCGAATCTTTGAATTTGCAGCTATTTCACTGCAATGTGTTTGTTTCACGACCCTGCCGGGATTTCATAGTTAGGTTTTGGCCGGGATGATCGTTGGTTGAATATCTTGCCGGCGATTTAGTTTTTGTAACTGCTTTCACAGGGTCGGGATGTTATTCAACGTATAATCTTGCCGGCGCTTTTTTTTTTTAAGCCGGGTTGGTTATAAACTTTTAACTTGCCGGCGGAATTTCAGTTTTTTAGCGTCTCCTGATGCCTTGAATGATAAAGGTCGGAATGGTATCTAAATAATACCACGCCGGCGTTATGTTAGCCGGTGTTGTTTTTATTATAGACGTTGCCGACTTTTGTTGTTGAAAACCAAGTCATAGTTGTTAAAAACCGGCAGGTTATTGGAATAAAACCCTCCCGACCCTTGTTTAGCCGGCTTGTTGTTTAGATATCGACCCTTCCGACATTATTCCGCCGGAATGGTTATATATGTTGAGCCTTCCGATTTATAGATTTTTTCTTAATTGTTCTTGTTCAGGTTGCAAAAGGCAAACAAGAAAGCTCTGAAAGCTCTTAGTCCTCCTTCAAGACCTCCTCGTGTTGGTAACAAACTCTTGACTTCAAGACATCGAGGGGCATACGTTGTGGCGGGAACGACAAAGATCCGTGTACCGAATGATGATTATCAACCACCATCGGAACCCAGTGATTCAGACGAGACTCCAGATGAAGACCAATCAATTCCATCTGGTAGAAGAGGTGACGATGATGATGGTGATGAAACAAATCCGGCTGCTGAAGGAGGTAACAATGATGATGATGATGGTGATCAAGACATGCCTAATGTTGGAGGAGGTAATGATGATGGTGATGATGATGATGGTAATGGAGATAAAGGTAAGGATATTCAGATGAAATTGTTGAAGAGGCGAGAACAAGAAGAAGAAGAGGAAGTTGGGGAACAAACCCAAGTCAGCAAGTACTAATGCAACCTAGGGAAGAAGAAAAGGGTTATCACTAAATCAGCTAATTCCCACATGCCTCCTCTGAATTGAAGGTTAAATTGAAACCAAACGAGCTTCCCCGGGGGACCCTAGAAGATGGTGGACATGTTCTTTTTGGATACAAAGACTCATGGGCATGTGAAATCCAAAATACTATCGTAAGTAATCTCAATTCGTCTTTGTTTTTCATTTAAGTGTGTAACTATCTTAAATTTGCGTCAAGTGTTTGTATTTCTTTTCATTTTGTGTTTTTGGTATTTAGGATCACAAGCATGCTATCCGTCTCATGAGGCACCAAGCTTCATGTTCAGTGACTAAGACTTGGGATCTTGAGGATGAATGTGAGGAGGTGAAAGTGATTGTCAAGAACTCCGGGTTGTTGCCTGCGGTGGAGAGTTCGAATGTTGAGTATGATAGAGTTACCGTATCTACATTATGTGAGAGGTTCTACGGAGAGACCGATACAATGTTATTCCTATTCGGTGAGATGGCGATAACTCCCGATGATGCTCATCAAATTCTAGGCCTCGAGGTTGAGGGAAAAGCAGTCAGTGAGGGCTTCGATAATAACATTTCTTGGGAGAAAATCTTCAAATTGACCAACACTTTGTTCGGTTGGGATCGATTAAGACTAGAGTCTATGCTTGCGATGAAGGATGGTAATCTAAGCAAGAAGTTTAATCAAGAAGCCGAGGGATACATTATCTGGGACCAAGAAAATCATTGATGTGGAAGGAAGGGTGAACCCCGTGCGAATCAATGCTACCACGCCGCCTTATTTGCTATACGTCCCGGGCGTATGTATCTTCCCGACAGCTTCTAAGCTTGGTCGACGCCATTATTTGCAACTATTGGATCCCTTAGATAAGATGCATGAGTATTCTTGGGGTATCAGGTGGTCGCCTTCTTGAACAATGAGTTGACAAAGGCTTCAAGGGCACTCACTGTGCAAGTTAACTAAAACATATGTCTCTTCCAGTAATTGTATTGTCTAAATCATTTATATTTGCCAAATGCTTGTACTGTTTGATTCTTACTAAACTTTGTGTTTGCATAGGTTTGGATATATGAGCACTTCCCTACTTTGGTGAAAACCAACTCCCACGTCAAAGTGAATGAAAAGCTTGTGATTGATAAGCCAAGAGCGCAAAGATACAGTTTTAAGGGTGCTCGGGAAAGGATATGCCGCACTGCTTATTAACGTGCGAATCTCCTTGGACAAATTGACTGCAGATGAGGTAATATTTGATCCTTACCGAGATGCTAGAAATCAAGGTTTAATCCAAAGGAGAGATGATGTGATTATACTACGGACCCTTGTTGTTCTCCATGGATTTTCAATGTACGATCCACATCGGGTAATGCGACAATTGGGTTACGTCCAAGAAGAACCCCATTTCGATCTTGAGCCTTTCTTTAAAGTGTTAAGGGGGGACTGCAGCACATCCCAAAAAACTATTATCGTCGCTTACGCTCCACCCCCAACTCTAGGACATTGGAACGGAAGACTGATAGGTGTAGAATACACCGTATTTAATATCTAGTATTTATGCTTTCTTTGCGAGTTTTCTTGTAAATTATGTATCTTATGTGTGTTTCTGAGTTATAAGGTACTCTGGAGTCGCACTGAGGAAAAGAAGCTTTTAAATCACCCAAATTGAGGCGAAAAGGGCAAAATGGTCATTGCACAAGCAAACATTATCTCGGAGCCCTAGAATGGTTAAGGGGCAACTCTATTAGGAGAAGTATTAAATGCAGCCACCGTGGTTAAGGGGTGACCACATGTTATGGGGTATCCACTGGGTACTTTATCTTTCAGCCCTGGGTGGCTATATCCACCATCATCTCTTACACAAACCAATCCCTAAATCGAGAAATTGAGAAGGAGGAAAAAGACTTTCTTCTCTTAATCATTTTCACCTGAACTTGCAGCCATAAGCAAGGTAGCCGAGATCGAGGAATTGAGAGAGTCATGCCATCAGTAGAATCGAGAGAGAAGTGAGGTTGAAAGTGAGAGGATGAGGAAGCTTGGGTCCACAATTGAGAGGGTTTCTAGTCCGGGAAGTGAATCGAGGGAGATGAGAGCAGACGGCTGCAGAGAGTATTGTCGAGCTCAAGTGATAACCAAGTAGCGTAAGAGGGGATTTGAGTTGGGTATTGTGTGAAGTTCATATAATGTAATGAGATGGAGATCGAGAAATCATGAAAGAAGAACACCGCAATTTAGGGTTACGATGATTAATTTGATGCGGCTCGTATGGGTTTGTGGAAGTACCTAAATTGAGAGAAGATCGAGAAGAGGGTTTTCATGAATCGTGTGGAGGTGTTGATACACAGAGAAGATGGGTTCATATTTCCGTTGAGAATTTGTCAAGGAAAGGATGAACTGTGGGGGAGATTATGTGTGTTATTGCTGCCATGGAAATGAAATGTGTTTTGCAGGGATTACTATGTTTGATTCTGTTAATGGAGCAGCTGTAGTTGAATGCCTGAGTTGAAATCGTGGGAGAAATTAGAAGAACAAGGAGAGGTTGAAGTTGAGTCAAACTTCATTGAACTCAAAGTGAGGATGCAGAGCAAAAGATGTCGTAGATGATTACAGGAGTCACAATATGGGTTTGGTGTTGATGAATGAGCCGATGCAGGTGGATTTCAGCTACACTAAAAGCAGTCAAAAGTTGGTGGAGTTGATTGGTAGAGCCGAAAGAGATGGAATGAGTAAGGCCGGATTGAATGACAAGGTTGCAGTGTCCGAAGGTCGGTGGTAATGATGCTTCCGGTAGCTTGAACTTGAGTCAAGGTCGTGTGGTTTTGCAGCCCGTGTATGAGTCCGATGGTGCTGCCAGGATTAATTGCTCATGGCAAAGAAGAGTTGGTGGTTTCTTTTGCCCCTCGAGCCGGTAAGATTGTGAGCAAAGTGGTATTCTCGTAATGGTCGTGAAGCTATATTGCACTGCAATGAGGACCGGTGAACTAAGCCGGACATCGGTGATTGCTGCCGAGAGAGTTGAATGAGAATGCAGCCAGAAGCAATGGCTCATGGTGTTGGCAATGAGCCGAGGCAGGGAGAATCGACAATGGTGATTGTTATGGTCAGACTCGAGATGAAGGGAAAGAACCCGATTGTTCACGTTGATAGGGGTCACCGAATGTTGCAATTGAGCCGTGGTGGACTCGTGAGTTTGTGTTGTAGGCTCGGATGCAAATTACAAGCATTGCAGAGCCGAGAATGGAGGAACCGAGGTTACAATTGAGTCAGAATGGGTGAGAACAAAGTTAGAGGAGTTGGAAAACAAGAGAGTGCAAGAGAGCCAACATGGTCGTGACTTGAGTAGTGATGCACAATGATAGCAAGATGGCTGGCCAAGAACAAAGTGATGCACAATGATTGTGCCGCACAACTTCTAGCACTTTGTGCAATGGCCTCGTCTCGGCCAATTTGACTAACCACTCATCCCGACTCTCTCGACTCGGGCCGACTCTGCTTAACCCGCTAACTTGACCCGATTTGACCCGACCGGCCCCGACCGTTGACCCGGTGGGTCGGTTTGATTTGGCCACACCCGAAATATTTTCCTTCGACGATTCCTGGATTCCTACCATAATCCCAGTTTTCCTACGAGCGTTTTGGGACATAATTTTTACACTGTTTCTCTCCATGGTGGGCCAGTGAATTTCCAACTAATGGACTTTGAAGACAAAACCTAGTTTTGGAAGGAGTGGAGCTATATAAAGAGAAGACTTTTATTATCTATGGAATATCTTTTATCTTACCACGTTTTATTATTATCTCTACTTTATTCTAGGGTTTAGAACCATGAAGTTTCTTCTTTCCTTCTTGTGATGAATTCCTTGAATATGAGTAACTAAGTTTTTATTATTGGTTGAAGATGTAGTTGGATTTTGCAACCAAGTTATGATTTTTATGAATTAGTTTTCTCTCAATATTATCGCTTGATTTCTACGTTACAATAATTGCATGATTGATGGATTGCAATATGATTGAATGTTTGTTTAGTTGAGTCTAGAATTGATTGAACTCACATCCATATCTATAGCTATTTTAGGGTTTTCATCGAGCGATAACCTTGAATACGAGTAGCATGATATGATTCTAGGTTGTAGTGATACATCCTTGCAATCATATGTAGAAATTGACCTTTTGTTCAATTGTTTGCGCAATGTATTTCAATTGCATTGATTAGCCTATTTCAAACTTAATGCTCCTAGGAATTGAACTTGATTAGCGCAAGGCTTAGGTTATTCTTTAGGTAGATTTCACATACGCAGCCCTAATGTGTGTGTTGATAACTTTGGAAATTTACGGAGTATTCTTGCAATAAGGTATTCCATGGCTTTTGATGATAGAGAGATTAAATACGAATTCTATTCATACATTCATAAACTTGTTTACAATTGAAGATGAAACCTTTATCCAATATTTCACATTCTTGATTTGCGTATTTTATTTGCTTTTTGTTTATTTTTATTTACACAATCAGAAATTCTTCCGGGTGTTTTATATAGGAAACCATAACAATTCGACAACCTAGACCTCTCTCAAGGATCGATCCTTTCTTGCCCTTGCTATATTTATATTTTGAGTAGTAAGAAAGTGTAATTATATTTGTGTCGCTTACGACAATGGCCAAATTTTAGAGGCGCCGTTGTTGGGAGGCAACGGTTGTCACTTGTTTGGTTTCTTATTTTTGTTTTGTTTTTGTTTTTAGTCTTATTTTTGTTTTTCTTATTTTCTCGTTTTTAACCTTGGTTTGAGAATCGATTTCAGGTACCAATTTCTATGGACGGAGCATATTGGAGCAATCAATACGGCTTTCAACCTCAACAACATAACAATTATCACTTTATGGGGAGTATAATCAAAACCAATCCTTTGGCTATGATCAATACTCCACGCATTCTATGAGTTATTCTCATACATATCAACCTTCTTATGGTGGTTATGTAAGTGAGCAACCACAAGGAGGGGAGACTAGTTGTTCTCCTATTAATTTTTCCTCTAGTTTGGTAGATGAGATGCAACAATTTATGGACAGCATGGAGTCAATTTGCGGACAACCCAGCGTGGAACCAATTTCATCGACCGAATGTGCTCATAGTATGTTTGGCCCACTTCGATCGTAGTTATGATCATCCACCCATTCAAAGGGATTATAATTGGCCTAACAATACCAAGTAAGTAATTCTACTTTTCTTTGTCGAATGAGCTTTACAAACAAATGGAACACTATTTTCAGAATTTGGATGAATCACTCCAAGAGCTTCAAAGAGGTGTTTCCACTTTAAGACAAGGCATTGATGAGTACAAGGAGGAAATGAATAGTTATGTTGAAAAAGGCGAACCTTCGGGGACTTTTGTTGATATTTGTGTAGTTAACTCGACTCTTGATCGTAATAATGATCATTCACCTATTCAAAAGGATGAGTTCGAGATTAGCAACACTAAATTCAGCGAGGAACAACTTTATGATGACTATGATAGTGATGATGATTATTATGAAAATACATCGCTTGAACCAACTCATGGTGACATCCCCTTGAGGAGTGTACAATGGAGTCTTTTTGGGATCAAGATGAAGACGAAGAGGAATATGTCGACACTTGTGTAGATTACTCAAGCATTGATCTTACTAATGATCAAGAGCCTATTCAAAGGGTGGAGCTTGAGGATGATGCATTTTCGAGTGTTTTAGAAAAATTTCTTATAATAAAATTTGGATCCGCAAAAGAGCATGTGCCTTACAACGAAGAGGAATGTGTTGAGAATGAGACCGGTTTGACCAATATTGTGGAAGACCCAATTGAGCTTGCATATGATTGTAATGATGATGTTTATGTCGAAACTTTGGTTAAGGCAGAAACGGACGAAGAATGGTTGCAAGGTTTGATAGAGGACCATGATATACAAGAGGTGAATAATTCACTTGAGTTTTTCAAGGATGAAGAGGATTCCGTGATACAAGAGATTGTGAAAGGTTTATCTAACCCTTTGCCTATTATTTCTTCTCCTTTACCTCTTATTGGTTTGAATATATGTGCTTCGAGACCTTTATTGAATGATTTTGTTTCTCGATTTCCACCATTAGAGATACTTGATTCTCATACTATGCAGGTTATGGAACCAGAAACCGTGGAAGTACCCGACGTTTATATTCTTTATACATTTCCAAGTGTGGACAAGAATAAGTGTGGGGGAAGCTTTTATCGGTTCATAGCTTCACTTTTGCTTTATGTTACTAATATTTGTGTGAAGCTAGTGTTTGCAAAACAGGTTCTATGGACGGATCCCCAACTTTTCCGATTATTGGTGTATGGGGAATGAATCTTACAAGAAGTTAGGTCGGGCCGTCGACTTTAAAACAAGCGCTTAGTGGGAGGCAACCCACCGGTTTTGTATCTCTTATCCTTTTGCTTTTTATTTTTGTTTCGTTTATTTATTTTTTACTGTTTTTATATCATATTTGCATCCCTATGTTTAATTTCATTGAGTCCGTAATCTATCTTAGAAGAGAATTAGGACGAATACCTTTTCGTCAGAAAATTTCAGACTGCGCGTAGTTCAGTCCAGAGACCATAACTGTCAGACCGTTTATCGAAACACTGTGAAATTTTGACACTGTGTAGAAAACACGTAGGTGAACAACTTTTGTGAAATGGAGTTTTTCCAAATTCCTTACCAATTTGCACAGTTTTTGCGTTTTATCTGCTGTTACGTCAGAATTCAGAACTTTTTGGTTTTACACATTGAGGACAATGTGAAGTTTAAGTGTGGGGGAGCATTTATATGTTTGTTTTTGACACCATTAGTGGATGGAACCATTTTGAATGCAGGAGTTGAGGAACCAATTAACTAAAAGGGACAAATATAGCTCAGAAATCACAATTAACATGATAGTTGTTACCATATCTCGGAATATCACCATATCACATTCTATTTTTATTTTTCCACATTTATCTATTATTCTCTAAGTGCTTTGGTGGGTCACTAAAAATCGACGTGTTATTACTGCTAGGATGAAATAGAGTGGTTGAGTTACATGAAAAAAAAAAAAAAAAAAAAAAAAAAAAAAAAAAAAAAGAAAAAGAAAAGAAAAAAAAGACCGACCAATTAGACCAAAACGAATAAAAAGACACTTGGGAATAGCAGTATGTGTGAAAGGAAACTATCACGTACTTGTCGACAAGAAGCATGCGCTTGGATCCAGTTTGATCTAATCATGCCGTCTAAAAAAAAAAAAAAAAAAAAGAGAGAAATTGGATCCAGTTTGATCCAATCATAAAAAAAAAAAAAAAAAAAGAAATTATTATTGTGTTGAATAAAGTCACTTTTGGTTCCCTTGTATATGCCAATTGATTTGATGTAGCATTCAAGACTAAAGGCTCAATCCAATAGGATTAGGTTCATCTTAGCAAAGGACCTTCGATTTGAGATATGGGAAACATCGAACACTTGTGAATATTCGCCAACATCTACATCTATATCCATCTTCTTAATCTTTTCATTGTGATTGTGGTTGTTAGTTTCCGAGTATTGTGGCTTGTTCGACTATCTAATTAGAGTTTATTTACTAATATATGAATTGAATTTGCAAGGTATCTTCTCCTGTAGTCAATTTGGATTCGTTCATTGATTTGTCACGAATAGATTTGAGCTTGAAATATAGGTTTTGTAGGTATATCTCTAGTAAACCTTCACGAGACTATAACTCGTCCACTAGGGACACCTAGGGGTTTAAAGGCTTGTTATTTATGCTAAAAGTGACCGTAGCCTCGACGACACGGAGTTGTTGTATTTTATTGTTTTGTTTGATTTGCTCGAGGACTAGCAAAGTCTAAGTGTGGGGGAATCGATAGGTGTAGAATACACCGTATTTAATATCTAGTATTTATGCTTTCTTTGCAGTTTTCTTGTAAATTATGTATCTTATGTGTGTTTCGAGTTATAAGGTACTGGAGTCGCACGGAGGAAAAGAAGCCAAATCACCCAAATTGAGGCGAAAAAGGGCAAAATGGTCATTGCACAAGCAAACATTATCTGAGCCCTGAATGGTTAAGGGCAACTCTATTAGAGAAGTATTAAATGCAAAAAACAGTGGTTAAGGGGTGACCACATGTTATGGGGTATCCACCTGGGTACCCCTTATCTCATCAACCCCGGTGGCTATATCCACCATCATCTCTTACACAAACCAATCCCTAAATCGAAAATTGAGAAGGAGGAAAAAGACTTTCTTCTTTAATCATTTTCACCCGAACTTGCAGCCCATAAGCGAGTCGGAGATCGAGGAATTGAGAGAGCTGCTGCCATTGTAGAATCGAGAGAGAAGTGAGGTTGAAAGTGAGAGGATGAGGAAGCTTGGGTCCACAATCTGAGAGGGTTTCTAGTCTGGAAGTGAATCGAGGGAGATGAGAGCAGATTTGTCAGTAGAGAGTATTGTCGAGCTCAAGTGATAACCAAGTAGTTGTAGAGGGGATTTGAGTTGGGTATTGTGTGAAGTTCATATAATGTAAATGAGATGGAGATCGGAGAAATCATGAAAGAAGAACACCGCAATTTAGGGTTACGATGATTAATTTGATGCGTACTCGGAGTATGGGTTTGTGGAAGTACGAAATTGAGAGAAGATCGAGAAGAGGGTTTTCATGAATCGTGTGGAGGTGTTGATACACAGAGAAGATGGGTTCATATTTCCGTTGAGAATTTGTCAAGGAAAGGATGAACTGTGGGGAGATTATGTGTGTTATTGCTGCCATGGAAATGAAATGTGTTTTGCAGGGATTACTATGTTTGATTCTGTTAATGGAGCAGCTGTAGTTGAATGCCTGAGTTGAAATCGTGGGAGAAATTAGAAGAACAAGGAGAGGTTGAAGTTGAGCTGAAACTTCAGTTGGAACTCAGGTGAGGATGCAGAGCAGCATGTCAGAGATGATTACAGGAGCTGCGTAATATGGGTTTGGTGTTGATGAATGAGCTGATGCAGGTGGTGATTTCAAATACACGATAGAAAGCAATGGTGTTGGTGGAGTTGATTGGTAGAGTAAAGAGATGGAATGAGTAAGGCTGGATTGAATGACAAGGTCAAGTGTCCGGTTAATCGGTGGTAATGATGCTTCGTAGCTTGAACTTCGAGTCAAGGTCGGTGGTTTTGCAGCCAGTGTATGAGTCCATGGTGCCGCCAGGGATTAATTGCTCATGGCAAACAAGAGTTGGTGGTTTTTTTGCCCCCGAAATGGTAAGATTGTGAGCAGGGTGGTATTCGTAATGGGCCGAAGCTATATCATACCGCAATGAGGATTTGGTGAACTAAGCTGAGCATGTGGTGATTGTTGCCGAGGAGTTGAATGAGAATGCAAACCGAGAAGCAATGGCTCATGGTGTTGGCAATGAGCCGAGGCAGGGAGAATCCGACAATGGTGATTGTTATGGTCGTGGACTCGAGATGAAGGGGAAAGAACCCGATTGTTCACGCGATGATAGGGCTGGTCAATGTTGCACCGAGCCGTGGTGGACGTGAGTTTGTGTTGTAGGCTCGATGCAAATTACAAGCATTGCAGAGCGGAGAATGGAGGAACCGAGGTTACACTTGAGGCGCCAGAATGGGTGAGAACAGTTAGAGGAGTTGGAAAACAAGAGAGTGCAAGAGAGCCAACATGGCCGTGACTTGAGTAGTGATGCACAATGATAGCAAGATGGCTGGCCAAGAACAAAAAGATGCACAATGATTGTGCTGCACAACTTCTAGCCTGTGCAATGGCCTGTCCTGGCCAATTTGACTCAACCAGCTCATCCTGACTCTCTCTGACTCGCTGACTCGGTGCTTAACCCGCTAACTTGACCCGATTTGACCCGACCGGTCCTGACCCGTTGACCCGGTGGTTTGCTTGATTTGGCTTCCACACCAAATATTTTCCCAAATGACGATTCCTGGTGGATTCCGGCCATAATCCCAGCTTTTCCCACAGCGTTTTGGGACATAATTTTTACACGGGTTTCTCTCCATGGTGGGCGGGTGAATTTCCAACTAATGGACTTTGAAGACAAAACCTAGTTTTGGAAGGAGTGGAGCTATATAAAGAGAAGACTTTTATTATCTATGGAATATCTTTTATCTTACCACGTTTTATTATTATCTCTACTTTATTCTAGGGTTTAGAACCATGAAGTTTCTTCTCTTCCTTCTTGTGATGAATTCCTTGAATATGAGTAACTAAGTTTTTATTATTGGTTGAAGATGTAGTTGGATTTTGCAACCAAGTTATGATTTTTATGAATTAGTTTTCTCTCAATATTATCGTTTGATTTCTACGGTTACAATAATTGCATGATTGATGGATTGCAATATGATTGAATGTTTGTTTAGTTGAGTCTAGAATTGATTGAACTCACATCCATATCTATAGCTATTTTAGGGTTTTCATCGAGCGATAACCTTGAATACGAGTAGCATGATATGATTCTAGGTTGTAGTGATACATCCTTGCAATCATATGTAGAAATTGACCTTTGTTCGAATTGTTTGCGCAATGTATTTCAATTGCATTGATTAGCCTATTTCTGAAACTTAATGCTCCTAGGAATTGAACTTGATTAGCGCAAGGCGTTAGGTTATTCTTTAGGTAGATTTCACATACGCAGCCTCTAATGTGTGTGTTGATAACTTGGAAATTTACGGAGTATTCTTGCAATAAGGTATTCCATGGCTTTTGATGATAGAGAGATTAAATACGAATTCTATTCATACATTCATAAACTTGTTTACAATTGAAGATGAAACCTTTATCCAATATTTCACATTCTTGATTTGCGTATTTTATTTGCTTTTTGTTTATTTTTATTTACACAATCGTAAATTCTTCCGGTGTTTTATATAGGAAACCATAACAATTCGACAACCTAGACCTCTCAGGATCGATCCTTTCTTGCCCTTGCTATATTTATATTTTGAGTAGTAAGAAAGTGTAATTATATTTGTGTCAGATGACAGCGGCCAAAGACTTGACCGTAAAGTCGATATTTTCTTTTGGACGAGGTGACCGAAGGTCATGAAGCTCGGGAGAGATACATGTCATGGTACTTGGGTTGGGCTCACCCCTACCGTGATTAGGGAAATGACCGCAAAACAATTGGCTCGTAAGAGGAAGATGGCATCGAATGACTCAACAACAATTCCTAACTTCCTTGTAAGTATTTTGGAGTAGCTCTTCACCGCTTTAAGATTACATTACCGAATAATTCTATTAATTGTTTGTTGTTTAACTTAAAATAGAAGGGGCATTTGAAGACCTTTGTGAAGTCAAGTTGTTGTGTTGCGCGAGAGAAAGAGGAGAGCCTTTGTCGATTGAAGAGCAAACCAAACACATTCACTATGCTAGCAATCTTGACAATGAGGATGCCTATGAAATGTTCAAGCAAGCTGATGTTGAATTAAAGAGGGAAGAAAAGGACAGGAGGGAAGCACAAGCCAAGATAAATGCTGACAAAAAGAGGGCTCGTAGTGGTCGTGGTGGTGAAGGTAGTAGTGCTTGGTGTTCCTAAACGGGCCGAGGTCGTGCTCGTGGTGAATGAATCGTTTCCTAGTTTATTTCTTTATGTTGGGTTGGACAAATGTTAAGGTTAATGGTTGGACAAATGGTTTTTTAAGGTTTATGGGACATGTTTTCTTATTTTGGACAACAAGTGTTTGATTTCTAATTATTGAATGAAAGGTTTGTTTAGCTACGTAAAGTTTCAAGATAAATATCCGGCATGTTTTTTTTTAAGTTACATTTCCGAACAAATCACGCCCTAAAGGTTTTGAAGTGTCGATCACGCCCGACAAAAAAATGCTTGCATACCGGGGCCGGCAAGTGAGTCGATCATTACTAAGCTTGCGAAGATACAACCCGTGTGTATTATGTTTTCGAACACGCCGACGATTTGTTACAGATAATACCTTCTCCCGATGCCTAAAACCATCATAACGCCAAGATGGTTTTAAATTTATACCACGCCGACCATATCATAGCCGCAGTCAAATTTCAAAATACATTGCACGATAAGATGATTGACAAGAAAATGATTTACTCGATGCCAAAACCATCATAACGCCGGCATGGTTTTAAATTTATACCATGCCGACCATATCATAGCCTTCATACCGAGAAAAACAATCTCGCTTAAAATTCAAAATTCAAATTTTTGACAAGTACAATTTCATTGATTGACTTGTACTTGGGCACTATAACGGCCAAATTTGGGTACAATCCTATAAATACACTACTTCTCTCTACAAAACAACATACAAATAGTTCCAAAGCTCATATCATCATACAATCCATCAAACTCACCCAATAGATAAAAAAGAATGACTTCATTGATTCAAATGAAGATTTGGCAATCACCAAAGCATGGTATGCGGAAAATCGACTTAGACGTCAATCCTCCGAAAGGGAGGATTCCACAACCTTTTGGGCTAGGGTACACAACAAATTTAGCGGCGAGTTTGGTAATCCTAATGGAAGAAGTATTCAACAAGTCCATGAAAGTTACCTAGTCATCGAAAACGCGATACTTGCTTTTTTGGCTCTCCAACCTCGGATTTTTAACACTCGCCCTTCACCTTGTCCATTGCGTAATTTGTAAGCAATTTTGGGTTTTTTTTTTGACGCAACTCATGTTGTTTTCTCTTCCAATGAAACACCACTAACATATGTAAGTTTGTTTTTGTGTTTTTGTAGCACGAAGTCGTGAAAGCGCGCTACTTGGAGGAAAAGGGGGAAGCATTCGCATTCGATGCAAGCTATCACTTCTTGGCAGAAAGAATCCCGAAGGATAACCCGGAATACTTGGATGCCGTATCGTCTTCGAATGAGGAAGATTGATGGCTTTAGCAGTTTTTGTATAGGTTTTGTGGGTAGACCTCTATGTAAACCCTCCGTTTCAATCAATGTAGTAACAAAAATTGCATGAATAAAGTGAATTAGTTCTTCCGATATTCGTTTTACAATTTGGTATATGTAAATGCGCTAGGGGTTATAAATCCTTAACATGCCTGGCTACACATACACCTATTACTGTCATAAATTACATGCATGCCGACTATATTATAGCCACGTTATATGAGATATTTACATGCCGACCGTAAGAAAGTCAAAGATAATCATCATTCAAAGACCCTTCCGCCACAAAACGATCGTCGTTTTATTCATCCAAGTACCATGCCATTATATTATAGCCAGTTACCTTATTCAAACCCTGAACCCTCGACCTTTCATATTTTCAAAACAAAATTTTTTGATCGAAATCAAACTCATAAGGCGTATAAAAGATTTAATCTACCTGAATTCATAATTTCAAAATTTTAATCTAAACTCAATTAATTAACCTAATCAATTTTTTAGTGTTAATTAAACAAGGGAATATTAGCCATTTTGAAAATACAAGGTTAAGGGGTGGCTTGGCTTTACTTCAAAATGACCCTATTTTGTCTTATTGGGTATACCCCAATTAGTTTGAGTATACCCCAATCTTGCCAGGAAATTTAAATATGAGAGACCTAGTCTGAAGCAAAAAGTTAAATATACCCTTGGTATAACCTAAATCTAACTCAAAACAAAAACCTAACCTAAATTAAATTTTCTTCTTCTCTAAAACAAAAACCTAACCTAATATTTTTCATTTATTTCTCTTTTTCTTCTTCTCTAAAAGAAAACAAAACCTAAACCTAATTTGAATTTTCGATTCTCATCTCTTTTAATTAAAAGATAACAAGATCATGTTGCCCTGAACCCCGATTCAAACAAGCCAAGTTATTAATGCGCTTAATCTAGATTTCTTGAATAAAGAAGTTTAAACACCAAGAATCCTCCAGAGATGGCTTATATTAGGTAAAAATCGAAAACCCACCATTTGTTTAGCTTTTTATTGAATAAATATGTTAGATTAATAATGTAAGGTTTTGAAAAAACAGTTTCAAAATCTATTTTCGGTTGGGATTTCTTTTCGACCTAGTCGTAAACCATGAATTATGGCTAGGAAGATAAGAACTACCAGCCATAAAATCCCTTTATGGCCAAGAAAATTCTAAAATCCCAACCGTAACTTTTGTACAATCAAGGGATGTTCCTAGCCACAAGTGTTCTTTAGTTGCCGTAAATGGGATATTTTCTTGTTATTTCGGCCAGTAATTTCCCCACCGTAAACCTAAATTTCCCAGCCGTAATCTTTGTTTCCTAGCCGTAAGTTGCTTATACGGTTGGGTCATATATTGCTCCCTAGACGAAAACTCCTTTTATGGTTGACAAATCCCACATTTCCCGACTGTAATCTTTTTTACGGTTGGGTCCTCTAATATTTCCATATCGTAAGTTTCTATGTGGCCCAATTGTTTCCCTCCTCTTATTTGTTTGTACCATTTTTAGGAATCGTGGGAAAGGAAAAGAAAAAAACACAAGAAAAAAAAAAAAATGATCTTGATGTTTCTATCATAGTGGTACTATACTGTATCATTTATTTTTTCTTATAAGTTTTTCAAATTATATACAAGTATTTGAAGTTTTGCATTTGATATGAAAATAGACCGAAATAGCTAAGTGGTTATAAAAAGGAGATGGTACCAAGTACACCATCAACTTTTTTCGTTCGGCAACATGTGTATGTATACTAGTTATGCGTCCCTACCCTATGTCCAGAATTTCCGTAGTTCTTAAAAATCTCTTTAAATAATTTGAAACATTCCCAATCGCCATATATAATAAATATCATTACTTGAGCAATTTCCAAATGATCAACTTAAAACAAAAATAGTTCGTGAACAATAAATTATTCTTAATCAAGATTGTCAAGGATATGTGAACATTCATTGCTTGAATCTTATTTCGAGAATTTTTCCAAGATCAGCTTGCCTCGATTTTTTTTTTTTTTTTTGCAATATTA